>JAJOOG010019482.1:0-10806 GCA_029582565.1 Solanum infundibuliforme
GTGTTTTTTTTGTGAAATAGAAACAGAGACAACAAACCATCTCTTCCTCCATTGCAGAGTGACAGAGAAATTGTGACAGGTCTTTTTGAATTTAAGGGGAATCAGCTGGTCCATGCCAAGACACACCTCAGATTTTCTAGCATGCTGGAATAGAGAAGGGAATACATCAGGTCACAAGGAGAGATGAAAGATTGTCCCTGCTTGCATCTGGTGGACAATTTGGAAGGAAAGGAACCAGAGATGCTTCGAAAACAAGAGCATCCCTTTCCAGAGTTTGAAGTTGAACTGTCTTATAACCCTTTATTTTTGGTGTAATCATGTCCTCCCCAAAGAGGTGGAGGCTATTACTCACTTTTTAGATAGTTTAGGAGGGGTATTTTTTTTGAAACTAGGAGGGGTATAAATGATAGATCTTTTGGTTTTGCTTACTGTATACTCCTGATGTAATTACTACTGAAATACACCATTGGTGTATTGTTGTCTATAAAATGTTAACTTTCTAAAAAAAACCTCTGCAGCTGGAACAATTTTCCCCCTGTCAATTCGCCTTTAACTTTCTTGACTTTCTTACACTTTCTTGATGCCTTCTATGAAATCCATTATCTAATCAAAAAAAAAAAAACTTCAATATATCAGTGGCCATGAAAGAACAGAAACAGTATTTCATAATCCAAGCAATAACCAGCAGTCACCCACTTATTACATATTCTTGTCCCCCAATTTGAAGGCTTTTGGGTCTACTCCAACATAATTATTACCAAATCCACCAAAGAATGACAGTACACATATTGTAAAAGTGAACAAAAAGGCATAATTTTCATTAGAATTATAAAAGCACTGTCATTTTCGGAGTAAATAGCAAAGTATTACAACCCTCGCTCCACTAAAATATTCGAAGTCACTGAGGCAACGCTAAATATTCCATCTCAACTGCATAACATATAACTATATGCTCATTGTTTAGTACTTGTATTATAAGAATCATTAAAGAAATTGAACATAATCTAAAGCAGACCACTGGCGGAAAATATTACAAAAAATTAAAATAGACAAAATAGGAGAAAAACAAAACAAAACCTAGGACTCGAGTATGTAAGCCGGCAACAATCGAAACTGACGAGAGCAAGGTTGAGAAGAGATAGAGATAGATAGAGTGAGGGAGGGAGAGATGATTGGGGTTACTTGTTGACAATAGTCGGTGATGGAGACAGCATGGTCGGTGATTGGATATTCATCAGCTTGAGAACTCCTCTTTTTTATGCCATACAGGAAGAGTCTTCTTCTTCTACAAAATCTCATTGAATCTCTGAAGTAAGGCTTTTTGTACCACTTGTCGATCGAAGGCATCATGTTTCCACCATTTAAGCTTCCATTGGCTTTCTCCACCGCCACCAACGAGTCATCCACCAGATGAAACAAGCTCACCTTCCTCTTAAACATCATAACCCCTCCAAAATATCTAAAATCCACCACAAATCCAAAATCCCTGATGAAACAATTGCAGATACACTGAAAAATCGGATAACAGGAGACTAGGATTTTAGGTTTTTATCTGTTCTAGGTTTACAAGGAAGGAAATGTTGAGAGGGAGTAACATACAAAAGGTGGAGGGAAGATAAAACTAGGAAAAATTCCCTTTCAATTACTTGTATTACTCTATTTAGAACCAACTACTTGTGGCTATTCTCTTGAATGGCCAGTGAAAGGTCCTTATTTCCTGCTAATATTTAGTGCCGCTAATTGTTGAGCCCTAGCTAATGTCTAATTGCTGCTAATTGTTTAGCAAAAGGAATAAAATACCAATAAATGATTGATTTCCACTAAATAATTGTCATTAAAGGCATTTCTTTTGGTAGTGATAAAAGATGGCATCGAGGTACCCTGTTTTGGAAATGGATATCCACTTTTTAGCGCAAGTTTGCAGTAGGCCAAGTTATAATTACCACCATAAATGGCAACAAACAAAGAACAGTTGGAAATACTGACCTCCAAGAAGTACAAACACATGTAAACCCGACTTGAACAGTACATCTGACAAGATAATGAGCTATTAACCTCAACAAATCCTGTAGAAGCTCCGACCAACCAGCCATTTACAATCTGATACATCAATAGGGAATGAGATATATAATATTAGAGCAAAACAATAACCATACAACTTTGAGATTAAGTATCACACGAACTTAGTATAACTACCAAAAGAGATGATTACTAAGCAAAACAATCATCATGTACACATATAAATCTATCTTAATGTTGTTCCAAAATATCAACATATAGCTTCAGAGAAGTCGTTAATTCTAAGAAAATATTGGTACCTGTACTACAATGTTCCTTTTTTCCCACCAATTATTCACCAAATCATAGGAGCAAATATAATCAATGGAAGAAAAAGGAATGCATATAAGAGGATTCAAAATAAAGATGGCAACTTTTACTAATATGGTGTCCGATTACTCAAATAATCACAAAAATAAATAAATTTAACTCTATATTGAAAAAGACTTTAAAATGGTACTCCCTCTGTCCCTAATTACTTGTCCACTTTTCCTTTTATAGTTGTCCCTAATTACTTGTCCATTTTGACAAATCAAGAAAGGACAAAATAATTTTACTTATTATACCCTCAATTAATTACTTTGAAAAAGGTACAATTTCTTGAAAATCTTAAATTTTAATTCATCCACTTCATAATTAATAGGGGTAAAATGGTAAACTCACTATGTCAATAATTGCTTTCTTAATAGGTGTGTCAATTCAAAAATGGACAACTAATTAGGGACAGAGTGAGTATTTAATTCTATATTATATATATTTTTCCTAATTATCATATATAAAAGGTTTCATTTTTTAGTTTGTCGTTCAAATGAGTGATTAAATTAGGTTAAGTCTCTATTTCTCATTAATTAGTACATCTACTATCTTGTTGGTTATGATTTTTCTTGTTTCCCGTTAATTTATTTTCCTTTTCCTATTTATGATAGTTCTATATTCCGTTTTAAACTTAATTTTTTGAATCAATTATTTTATATATCCATTAAAAGAAATGTTTGATTGAATTAATCCTTAAAGAATAAATTTATAGCTCTACATCTAAAAAAGTTAAGAGAGTAAATTTAGGCACGATTTAGTTATCCATATATATAGTTATTTGATCTTCTACCCTGCATAAATAATAACATAAATTTCTTTCTTTTCTTTTGATAGGTATCATAAAATTCGTTCGAACTTCATATATCAGCTATGTGGGATTGTTTATGCGGAATTGCAAACATGTAACTAATACTATACTTGGTGTAGAATTTTATACATTAACAAACAAAATGATACCAAATATAATACTAATTATGTTGGTTTTAATACATGAATAATTTATCTTGCTAACTAGCAACCAAATGACCCCTTAGTTTGTGATTTTCTGATGGCACACAACATCAACACAGAAAATGACCATTTTAGTGAGTTACGATTTGACAGTAAAAATATGTTAGCTATAGAGAGTCCTTTCATCTTAATTCATCAATCACATATTTTACATGCACCAAGAAGTTGAAACAATTGCAAATATTAATGTATTGGTTGTAGGAGTATGTTGTATATTTCCACTACGAAAAATTTCTTAGTTTCTTTTACTTTTTCCTTCCCCCTATATATACATTGCATGAGGATTATTGGTAGGTAGAGCAGCGAGGTGACAAAACAAAGAAAATCAACAGGAGAGGAGATAGAAGCCTTAAAGGCCTGGCCGATTCCAATTCCAATAATGGTACGATGCTTTAGGGCGGCCCAACCAAACTTGTTATTGGGGTAGGGTTGGGATGGGATTTTTCAAGCCCATTTAAAACTAGGGCTTATAAACCCAACTCATATAAGCCCTTGGTCCTTGAGGCTTGACTGGGCCGAGCTAGGGTCGGTCCATGGGCCAAAACTATTTATTTAAGGGTAACTTACGACAATCTCACTAGTATATGAGCTAATTACTTAAATGCATGTTACATTGTAATATTACGAATCTTACCAGATTTTGGTACGTCCAGATACATGGACTCAAAATTAGGTTAATTTGTTCTAAATACACTCTATTCAAGTGGATTCAGGTATATCTAGGAAACATAGACAAATCCAGTAGCGCCCTCACCTCCCTTCCATCTCACTCGTCGCACTCTTAGCTCGCTCGCGTATCTAGAATGCATCACACCAGATACATGTATCTTGCGTATCTAGAATCCTAGGTACATGCTAATTACACTAGCTTTTTTGCTAGTGTTATTAAAACAACATTATTATTTGTCATATTTGATTTGAAAATCTTCTCATTTTCTTGATGTTATAGAATTTTAAATTTAAAAAGAAAAAAAAGCTTAAAAAAGGGCTAGCCCGCCCCAACCATCGACACTTCTAGGGTTAGGTTGGATTGAGCATTTTCAGGCGCTTCCAAATGAAGGGTCGCCCCATCCTAGCCCACCAAATTCCCTTGGCCCGCGAGGATTGGGTCGACCCTTTTTGACAACTCTAGTGGTAGGTATGACTTGTTTGTGAAACACATGCTTATCATTATTCATTTGGTAAGACAACAAAAGTTACGCCTCAGTCTCAAACTAATATACATATAGCTCTATTTATGCCCCCTTCACTATAACTACCTTGAACAATGCACGTTAGTGATACAAGTTGCTACAAGAAACCCTCTTTCACAAAGCTAAAAGAAGGATCTTGTAATTGTAAAGCGGAACTGAAATTTGATCCAACAGATACTTTTCATAACTAAAAGGAGTTCTTTAAGTATTAACAGTAAAATGATTGCATTGCCTCACAATATCTAACACATTATGATAAGATAAAGTTAGATGGTAATTGAGCAACAGTAACAATTCCCCTTGTACATAAGAGAGGTTAAAATAGGACATGTTTTAGCGATAAGCAACAAAACTAACTTACACTAGATGTGCAGCTGAAATTACGTTACATTCTCGAACATCCAAAAAAACTTGAGTGATAGTCTTGCGCTTCTCGGCAAGATTCTCAAAATCTTGTGAATATCAACAGATGTAACTAGATTTGATGGATCAACACATGCCTGTCAAGAAAGTGCGACGGTAAATAAAAAGCCAAAGCTATATCCAGAATAAATGGGACATAGCAGTTAAAAGAGTAATATCTTCCACATACCCTATTCTGAAGAGTGTATTTTTAAGGTTTCTGATTCATGGAATTACTCAAATTACAGATCAAAAATTCAGGTGTACAAACTTCTCATGTTCATCGGGAGTTAAACATGCAAAAATGTTGACAAGACACATGCAAACAGCCAAAATCTTTAGCATAGTTAACCAAATAGTGGAGGGAACAATTCATGTACTTGTTCTAAACTTAACAAATATGATAAACAAGATTTATAGTTAGTACGTTTACATAAATATTTGCTAGCCTGTTATTTTCTAATTACTGTAACTTTACCAGTTCGATAAGGTAGGATATGTTAACATAACAGAGAAATTACAAGAAGAAAAATAATAATATAACCATATCACTATACAAGTATTGATATCGTCACTTCAAACATAAGTTATCTGCATTAATAGAGTGGTTTTTTTAACAGCACAACATTTACCGTGGGCACTAAGCAGAAAAAGGACCAAACAATTCGTCTCAGGTCACAAAACATTAAGGGTCCAAAATAACTGTAAACAATCTACTTCTTGCATTTAATTGTTTCTCCATAGTATATTCGTCGTCTACTCTTCCTAATCTTGACATCATCGTAGAAATGTTGATCCTCCTAAGAGGCTTCCAAGTAATCCAATGAGACATCAGAAAGTTCCGTTATTTTTAAAAGGAAAATTTATTTACAAATCTATTAAGCATGTTGTTCAATTTATTAATGAGTGGAAGATTGTGACAAGACGGAAAGGCGAAGGTAGTGACAAGATTGAAATCCCAAGAATAGTTCTCCTAGATTTTTGTGCCATTAAGGTACTCTGTAGGAGCAGACGAGGATCACACTTTGAACCATTGGGCAACAAAGGACATCACATCTGTGGTGATAGGGATGTATGGATCAGGAATTAAAGAGGGGCACGTGGGCTCTTCAAAAGTTTTAACTAGAACAATCGATACTTACTAGAACAAAACAGGAGACTGGAAGTTTGCAATTCTCATTCCCTCTACTTCACAGATATGGTCGGGAGAGTAATTTCTAAAAAGATCACCAAACTCCAACCACCACAGGCGAGGAGGCTATGTCGATTATCCCCCACACTGATATGTCAAATAGGTTGGTTCATACACAATGGATATATCAAGAGGAAAAAAAGAAGGAAGTAAGGGAGTAACATGTCAGGGATGTTACCCCTCTCGAGACAGCTGACCATGTTGAGACAGTGGATAGTGGATTCAGTACCTGGTATTCCGATTACAGTATGGGTTCACCAAAAATATTACTGCATTAGATTCAATGAGGAATTTGGGATCTACTTTCAAAGTTGTGAGAAAATAGCATGGAACTATTAGTTTAGAATTGATGTGAAGAGGCAGAACAAAATTCAAGAATCCAAAGCAATGGTACCTATGACTACAAAAGTCAACGGTGCAAAAGAATTAAAGAGCCTAGAACCAGGTAGAAAATTCATCAGTATTGGCACTAGAAGAGGGGAAGGGATGTATCTATCATGATTGATGAAGGCCAGTATTGTGTCATGGAATGTGAGGGTACTCAATGATGTGAAAGTGCGATGCTCTCATTTATTTTTTCAAGTCCTCTTGGCCAAAAAAAGTGAGATTCGAAAATGTACCTTAAGCTCCAGCTGAATTGGTCAAGAAAGGAAGTCATGGAAGTGGTGCTTACAAGGTGAAAGTTGATGTAACATCGATCACTAGGAATAAGGGTACGGCACTTTCAAGGTATGACTTCAAGAAGAGGATACATCAAAATGAAGAATCTCAAATATTTCCTTGTTGATTCTATATTTTCAGAAAAGAAAGGCTAACGATTATACAAGTACATGCAGAATAACAGTCTGTTCAAGCATTTCAAACATACATTTATTATGTGTGAAAATTATTTTAACTCTTACGAAACAACTTCAAAACAAATTTTATTGAAGCATAACAGAATTACAGCCCTCAAGTTTCTTAGTGGAACTTCATGATCTAATAATATTGAGGTGCAGTGACTGCACCTCAATATTATTAGATCATGAACTGTTTCCACTAAGAAACTTGAGAACAAAGACGATTCTGATTTAGTGAAGTAGTAGTGCATTCCTAAAGAGCATGTCTTGAAGCAAGGTAGTATCACACATAATGGCAGTCCCTATGTTCAATTATACGTAAAAATCAAAGATGCATCAGCTAAGTCTCAAGGTAAATGACATGTTGTAAATACTCCTTAAAAAAATCCAATCAACTTCAGGGGTAAACAAGAATATATAGAATACAAAAAGAGTAAATATAGAAAAGTGACTCACTCAACACGGATTTGGTGTGACCCAAATTGGAGGACAAACACGACTGAGGGAAACACCATCATAATGTGGCTGGATACTTTCATCTGCTAAGTTGAACACCCCCATGTCCAAGCCGCATCCTCCTCGAAGATGGAGGTATAAACACAAACAATTATCTGTAAAATAAATATGATTGGGCTTGATTCCTGGAAATTGAGAAGCTTGAACCGAAATAGAAGAATTATGACCCAGGAAAAAAGCTTTGTCCCCTAAATCCTTCGTTGGCGTAGCTTCGCAAGCATCTAAATCAATCTTGTAAACTAGAAATTTTTTTGTCCTGTAAGTGTTGGAGACAGTCTCCTCTTCATCATCTTCACCAAGGATGGGAGACAGTGGAATCCCCTCATCTGAGACGTACTTGTACGATAAACCAACAAATTGTTGCACAACTACAAATAACGATCCTAGTGATTCTACGATGTAATAAATACCATCAATACGTTGATTTAGCTGCGCTATGGGATGATTTTCACCGATTTCAGAGCCAGAGACATCACAAACATAGATACAACCCTTATAATCGACTGCATAAAATTTGCCATTGAAATATACTACATCAAGAATTTGTCCATTGTAGGCCGATAGTCTGGTCCATGACAAATCACCTGGTCTCCATAGATTGAGGAAACTGAAGTCTCCCTGAATGACCATTAGAATGTAGTCAGATGTATGAGAAGGATTAGCTGACAAAACTGCTTTATGGATAGGGATCGCTGGTGGGAAAGTGACGGGTCCAAAATATTCATTATTTCTCGGATGTTGCTTTGGGTATAGAATTTGATCTGGCAGCTGGATTTCAACACCAGAAAATGGATGCAACAGAGTGAATTCATTCTGGCCTATTGGGGCTGTTACAAGCCATCCCATTGACTCAACACACCTTTTTCCCCTAGCTCCAGGGATACTCTTTTTCAGAATCATCCCATTTTCTAGACTGAAGAATTTCCTACATGTGTCATCATCCTCTTCCTCGGCTAGCATTAGCCATGGAACCCTAGGCAAATCGCTATTAAAATTATCCTTTGTGGCCACAGAGTGCCAGGATTTGCAGACAGTACCAAAACTAAGATAATCTTCAATCAAATTAACACGCTTAACAACTAGAACCAGAAGATCACGGTCAAGCTCGGACCAATCACACATTTTTCTCAGTTTTAAGCCTTAACTAACGGAACGATACGGATAAATGGTCGGAAAATACCTAAATTTAGTGAATCGAGCTTCCGACGAACACGGAGGACAGTGATGATTCAGCCGGAGATGTGTGAACAAAGAGAAACAGCACACTGTCAGAGTTGTGTTTGGTAAAACTTAATCTCAAATCTGGACTTCACTATAAATAGACAAAATTGCTGAGAAAATGATCAAAATAGTCCCTAACGTATGAGTGTGTGATTATTTTAGTCCAATATTTATATTATGTAGTCAATATAGTATTTAATGTATTAAAAATGTTTATTTTAGTCTGTCATATATAACTTGGAATCGAAATAATCCTGAACTTTTGTTTTGGCCATAGATTATATATCATATATATATAGAGAACTTTAGGTCCACCAACGTGGCGTCACCACAAACAAGAATTCACTTTTAATTTATTTATTTTCAAAACTAGCCTTTCTCTTTCATGAAAAGTTGTGACATTTATGAAAAATTGTGAGTTTTATGAAGAGCTGCCACTTTTATGAAAAGTTGTGACCTTTCCGAAGGGTTGCAACTTTTCCAAATAGTTGTAACATTTCCGATAAGGCACAATAAAATTTGTTCACACTACCATTTGTTGTCTATAAATAGAGGGTTTTTCTCTCATTTTAAAACAACGAAAATTCTGAACCTACTCTTCTTCTTCACAATTAAATATTTGTGTACTTTGCTCCTGTTGAGTGGCTTACAGTCATTAATTTATGCTTATGTTATTAAGGATAAATGATAAGATGTAATAATTTTCATTTTCCTTTGTCTATAAATAGAGGGATTTTCTCTCATTTTAAAACAACGAAAATTCTGAACCTACTCTTCTTCTTCTTCACAATTCTATTGAGTGGCTCACTGACACCATTTCTTATGTTACATATCCTGGTATGTATTTTTACAGTCATTAATTTATGCTTATGTTATTAAGGATAAATGATAAGATGTAATAATTTTCATTTTTCTTTATATTATTAATGTTTGTTACTACGTAATCTTGTATGTAAGACAATATAGTGTTTTAGTTTTAATGACTGATAGGTTTTAAGTATTATTCTATAAATTCCGTGATATTAAATTCCCGCGCGAAACACGTGTAATTTTACTAGTTAAAAGTTAAAATTTGAAAATTTAAAGTTACATTTTGAAGTGTATTTTACTAAGAAAAAAAACAATGAGTGAAAGTATCAAAAATCAAAACTTTAGCCTAGCTAATTTTTGGAAACTTGAAAATATATTTGATTTTTAAAATCTACTCATATTTTTTGGTCAAGATTTAATATCCAAAATATGCTTAAACTCTTGGTCAAACA
This sequence comes from Solanum infundibuliforme, assembly GCA_029582565.1. Lineage (NCBI taxonomy): Eukaryota > Viridiplantae > Streptophyta > Magnoliopsida > Solanales > Solanaceae > Solanum > Solanum infundibuliforme. The sequence goes on from JAJOOG010019482.1 coordinate 10,010, forward strand.
AATATTAAAAATAAATCTTTAAAATTTATGATCAATTACTTGTTTAATTTATAGAAAAAAATATTAATTATCTAACCCTTTATATATTTACTAGATAATGTGGCCCGCGCATAGCACGGGCCCAATAATATAAATGGTATGTTTTGGGGCTAATAACCGAGTTTTTGAAGAGATTGTTTGCGTGGATAAAGGAATAAGTTTTTTTATCACAAACATGTACTTTCTTTGACGCTATTTAAGGCATAATAAGACTACCCACATACAACATTTTTGAAATATTTTATGTTGTCAATTATCATGATTTATAGTATTTTTACGATAGATTCACTTCAAGAATCAGTGGAATTTTTTGTATTTTTTTCAAAACATATTTTATATTGTCAATTATCATGATTTATAGTATTTTTACGCAATTTTTAAATATAAAAAAAAATAAAAAATAAGACAAATAAATTAAAATGGATCCAATATATGTTATTTTTGTTGTCTCAATTTATGTGACACAAATGAAATTTGGAGAGTCATCCAAATTTTCATATATTTTTTTTAAATGTTTTAAGTTATTAATTATTGTGATTTATGATTTTTTTTATGTAACTTTGAAATAACGTACATTACTGGTCACTTTGTCCTAATTTATGTGATATGGATAATTACAAAATTAACCCTTTTAAAATGTCTTTCAAATATTTTAAGTTGTTAATTATTATTATTTATAATACTTTTTTGGTAATTTTAAAATGATATGTGTTATTTTTTCTGTCCCAATATATGTGAGCCTGATAGAATTCTGAGAG
>JAJOOG010019483.1:0-10192 GCA_029582565.1 Solanum infundibuliforme
AAAATTTACTTATCATTGACCATAAAGCAAATAAATAAACAAATTTTTTTTTCTAATTATATTTTCCTAAATTGAGTTTAAGGACTATCTTCGGATAGGCTCTGAGGGGTGCTTAACACCTTCCCCTCGAGTAACCAAAACCCTTACTCAGAATCTCACTGGTTTCGCAAATCAAAACAGAGTTTACATTTACATATTTTAAAAAATGGTTTTCCTAATATTTTCCTCAAAATTTAGGTGGCGACTCTAAAACAAAAAGCAAATTTTTTCCCAAAAACAGAGTGTCAGCTACATTATGTTGTGAACTGTTTCGGCCGGTTCGAAACAGGGTGCGACAGAGTCTTGGCCCGTGACTCTCAATTTAGGGTTTGAATCTTCGCTCCATAATAGGATTAATATGGATATCTCCAGATCGTAAGACATTATCGCCTTCACGGCATTGGACTATATTTCTGTCCTTTCCTACAATTCTAAATCAAATCAATACTAATGCTAACAAAATAAATCAATTCAACAGTAAGAATGACAATAATGTTTGAATAGTTGTTCTTTAGTTTTACATTGGTTTAGACATTTAAAATAGATAACCTAATTTTAATTTTTCCTTAATGTTTAATCGTGTATTAATATTTATTAGACTTATTTTAGCATGATTTAGTACTTTTAAATTATGATAATTTTCATTATGACTTATCAATTTGCAATATTTATTTAATGCGATTTCATTATTATTTTTCATTGAATATTTTAGTGTCATCACTCATCTCATATTTTGTGTTATTTTTCTTAAGAAACACCTTAGATAGTTGTATTTTGGTAGAAATATTTGGAGCACAAGTTAATCATATGCTTGTATGAATACTTTACCAGAAAAATCAAAAAGCCTGAAAAAATCTGATGTTTATTAGTTTAGTTTGATTAAAAAATTTCAAAATTCGACACAAATGGTTTGGTTTAGTATTTGAAAAAGCCAAACCAACCCGAAAAAATCTGAGGTTGGAAAATTCGAGTTTTATTAGTTTGTTTGACTTATAAAATTAAAATTTTGACACAACTGATTTGATTTGATATTTGAAAAACCCGAACCAACACAGTCATGTACACCCATAGTTTAATGGATGAACTTTAACTCTTTAACGTGATGATTCTCAAAGCTATCATAAAGTTAATTACAGAACAATTGACTAGATTACCTGCTTATAGGAGTGGGCATAGTATGGTATATACCGAATTGTTATATCATATCAAAAAATTTGATATTGTGATTTGATATTATGGTATTTTGTATGATATATGGTATATTTTTAAAGTTTTTTGGTATTCGGTATGATATTTGATAATTAGAAACAACATATCAAAATATCGAACACCATATCGAAGTATATAGTTACATAAATAACATATATATATTATTAAAATGCTAAAAAAGTATGTAACCTAGTATTAGTATAAACTAAGGGGTCGTTTGGTGTAATGGATAAGGGAAGTTAATCCCGGGATAAATTTTATGTGCCCTTTATTTTCTTGTTTGGTTGGAAAGCTTGGGATAACTTATCCCAGGATTATGAATTAGTACGAGATAAGTTATGCCTCATATTGGGTGGTATAGTAATCCCGGGATAACTTATCCCGGGATAAAATAGGTAAATGACAAATATATCCCTTTAAATCCTTTTTATACATCATTTCACATTTATTTATATTTACATTATTTTTAATATCATGTATAATAATATTTACTACTTCTTATTTTTATGATAATCATTCATAATTTTCTATTAAAAAATTACACTATATAAATATAATTTTTATTTGACTAATTCTTATGTTTATTTTATTTTGATTTCTCACAACTTTTCTTCTCTTTAACAAACTAAAGAGGGAAGTTTTATTTTTAAGCTAAAAAAAAAAAAGTTATATTTTTAAATACACATGGTACTTATCATGGGAGTACATAAACAAAAACATTTATGTTAAATAAAATAAATAACTAAAGCTTGCAAAGAAAATTTAAAAAATTAAATAAAGTGAAGGGTAATTTTGTAAACAAACAACTTGTTCTTAAAATTTATTAATATATATTATTTTGAATACAACAAACCAAACACTCAATAAGAAATAATTTCAGCACAACTTATCCCATCATTACTAATCCCAACATAACTTATTCCATCATAACTCATTTTCAAACCAAGCGACCCCTAAATGTTTAGAAGTTAAAACTTTGACTAATCTATTTTGATTGAAATGTACCTAAATGTAATTGATTAACAAAAGGAGTTGTTTGTACTTTCTTTTGAATATATATATATATATATATATATATATAATGTGTTAGTCTGATTCAATTGAGACTTTTTTTTTGAATTGTCAAAGTCATAATAATCTATTATATGAGTATATATTAGTTGAAGTTGTACAAACTATGGTTATCGATTTATCATACCGCAAAATATCAAGCTATAGAAAATTAAATTGATATGATAATGATATAATAGTTTTAAAAACCGATTACCGTAAATTACGGTACCAAAATTTCTAATGCCATTCCATACCACTATGCCCACCTCTAGTACCCCTAATATATATTAGATACAATAGATTTATTTTATTTTTATAACTCATTTTAAAACAATTCTACACCATTTTTCTTACCCTTTTTAGCTAATAATTGGCTTTCCCCAAATTTTGTGACTTTAATTTATGTAATATTTTTATGTAATTTGGATTATCATTTGTCTGTTACTTCATAATAGAAAATCCGTTGAGTTATAATATACTTCCACATTTTAGGCCTTATTTTAGGTAATATTTCATTTCCATCGTACAAAATTCTTCCATGTAGAAAATCATTACGTTTCATATTGGCCTTCTCACATAATTTCATCCCATTGAAAAATAGGGCAAATTAAAACATTTAATGTCAATTTAAAGATATTTTACTACTACTATTTAATTTATGTTTTATCATGGGTGTTGATATATTAAAAAATATATTTTGAACTATATCGATGGTATATTTGTGAATTAAAATTTTTGTAAGTACAATAGCAATTATATTTTATGTATATGTTCTTTAATTATAAACCATACTTTATTTATCAATCAACTTTTATATTATGTAAAGTGCATACATGTTATATAATTATATATTCATCCTATATTCTTTGTATTTGATGTAAATGTTCTTACTTGTAATGTATTGTATGTGATTTGTATATGAGATGTATAATTTATATTATAAAAACTACAAAGCACATACATTCTATTGTATAAATATTACATAATTATATATTTATTGACGGCATTACTAATAACATTTCCACATTGGTTGTAGTATGTTTAGGGCTCAAGTGTAGTTTTTTTATTGGTTAATTTGATCCTTTATAATCTAAGGATAATAGTTTTTACACAAATGTAGAGCATTCTGATTTCAAGAATACGATAACACTTATTTTCTTCTGCCTCAAACTTTTCAAATAAAAGCATTTCAATTGTTAATAATCGAATCTAATGAGTTAAATTAAGACACTTATTTTTATCTCATATAAATTTCATTATAACATCTTTTTCAATAAAAGTACCAAATCTAATACATATATACTTTTTTGTTTCAATATATTTAATTTGACCTATTTTGATTTGGTACAGAGTTTAAAAAATAAAAAAAGACTCTTCATTTTTATGATCTAAATTTAAAAATATGTGAAATATACCAAATTTTTTATGCAAAAATTGAAATTGAAATTCAAAAATAGCTCGAAATGAATGTCTCGTGTATATTACTTATTCAATAGCTAAGTCAGTGCGAAGAGTAAGTACAAATTGGTAACGAAGAGTGTTTGTTACTCAACAAATTGCCTAAAAAAGAGGAAATTGATGATAGTATGATGATACTATGATGTTCGAAGAGTGTTTGGGAGGTCAAAAGTATTTATTTTAAGAGAAAATATTTATTCTAAAAATTAAAGTATATGTATAAGAATAAAGTTAAATAGAGTGTATTAGTAATACTTGCATTAGCAATGTACGTATTAGTTATGCTTGCATTAGTTGTTATACATAAATTATTTTTATGTATTATTTGGTTTGATGCATTTAAAAAATAGCATGCATTGCATAAAATAATTAATTTACAAATTAGATACCCTCCACTATTATGGCAGAAAAGATGTAAAGAAGGTTTTGAGGGGCAATTGGGTCTTTAATCATGCTAATGCATGCATTAAAACCATTGCATTGCTAATGCCTAGAAATCCATCGTATTAGCAATACACACATACATAATAGAGTGTATAACTAATGCAAACATTAGTTAAACATAGGTTGGAAAAGAGTACCAAAAAAAATCCTAGTAATATACAAGGCTAATGCATACCGTGGCGGACCTAGTATTTTGTATAAGTGGGTTCAATTAATTAACAGCATTTAGCCCAACAAACGATTTGCTTGTTATCTTTTATTTGTTCATTTTTTTTATTAATAATGTAACTTTTTTTACAACTCAACACTTTTTCTATTTAATGAAGTAGAGATTTTTTTTTTGAAAATTTACAAAAAAATAAAATATATAATATTTAACAAAAAAGTAAATGATAAACTATATAAAATTTCAACGAAAATAGTTGCATGTTCTAGCAAAAATCTATGAAAGAGGGTATCAAAATTCCATTAACAAAAAAATAAATATATATATTAAAGTAGCAAGATTATATAAATTTATTGAATTTGGGTATTAAAAAACAAAATATAGAAGGTGAAATATATTTTAAAAAATAATAATATAAATATAATAATTTATGAGCTAGCTACTAATATAAATATTTAAATACAATAACTAATAAGTATAAATATTGATGCCTAGCTAACGCATTTCCAAAATTCAAAAACATAAAACGCTTAAAGGGGATTCAAACCTAAGTATCCAACATGAACTTGAACCCCTGAACCATCGTTCCACAAGAAAGCTTTGTATTATGTGGATTCAAGTTGTTAATTACATCAAATTTCACATTAATTTTCCTTACATATATGGTGAATTTCGAAACGAAGTGGGTTTAACTGAACCCGGTTGCAACAACGTGGGCAAGCCCCTGAATGCATGCATTATTTTTCTAATACACTCTACCAAACGACCCAAATATGTTTTTAAATAGAAGTAGAAACAATCTCTCTGCTTATTGGAAGAAGATAAAAATTTCTATTTCTTAAAAGCAGGAAATTATATTTTTCAACACCAAAATATCTCTGTCATACGTCATAGTATTTACCAATATATATTTTTTATTTATTTATTTTTGTGGTGAAATTCTTTTTATGGAGTGACTTAACTTGTGGAATGGTTTTCAAATTTATTTTGCTTGGTGTTTTTAATTATATTTTAAATCATCACGTTAATATTATATTAATATTTAATTTATTTTTTATTTATGTATGTATAATATTGATTGACAATTTGAGTATGTACATTTTAATAATAAATGTTTATTTAAAATTTTATAATCGATATTTAACATAATTTCTCTCTATATATTACAAGTGCACTGATACTTATTTTTCGTAAGTAGACTCTCAAAAATTCTTTTTAGAAAAGATTAGCCAAATACAAATTGTTTATCGGAAACACTTTTAAAATGAATTAGTCAAACACAAATTATTTTATTTTAAAAACACTTTTAAAAAAAACTATTTTAAAGATCACTTCTACAAATAAATAATTTTTAGCAGTTATGTCAAACAGACTCTTAAGATTATAATCTTCCTTGAGAGGTAACAAATTCTACCATAACCGTTAGGTGTTTGTTTGGTAACGAGTTAAAGTTATGTGTTAATGATATAAAAATTAATTATGTGAATTTATATAGTATTTTATTATGAGTGAGTTTATGTATTATTATATACAAGTATTAGTTACGTAAAATTAAATTATTTATGCATTAGTTATTTCATGTTCGGCAAAAAATAATATATTGATTCAGTTATAACTTAATCATATAGTATTAATTATACATATTTCAAAATTGTCAATCAAATATCATATTATTCAAACGTTATAGAGCTACCAAACGACCCCTTAATACCTCCAAACGGCTGTATATCATTGGCCCAATGCCCTCCACCGAATATTCTTCCATAAAATTCTGCTCCCTCTCTGTTACTCTATAAAACCAACGCTTCTAAACGAAAAAAATAGGAGTCAGAAAAGTAGAGAAAAAAACATAACATACGGAATGAGTGAGTCACTGAAGCGAAATTATTGTGTGGGTGAAGAGTTAGGAAGGGGACGATTCGGCACCGTTTTCAAGTGTTACTCGCCGGCGACCGGTGAGTCATTCGCCGTCAAGTCTATCGACAAGCGCCTAATCGCCGATGACGCCATAGATCGACAATGTCTTTACAACGAAGCGAAAATTATGCACTTGCTTTCGCCCAATCCTTATGTTGTTCGTGTTTTCGATATCTACGAGGACGATACTCACCTTGATATGGTTCTAGAGCTCTGCAACTCCGGCGATTTGTTCCAACGTCTCAGTAGCCAACCGGTTTTCTCAGAGTCCGAAGCTGTTGATGTCATGGTACTCTTCCAGATCACCAAAATCTCACTCGTTGCTGATCAAAATGGGGAAATTTTTACTTTTGCTTCGTAAAATGGCTTGAATCAGGAACGATCTACGAAGCAGCACGTTGTTGAATTTTCGAAAATTGGAGGAGAAAGTAAATTGTAAAGCTAAGCGAAGTAGAATTCATAATCGGCTTTTATTTTAGTTTTTCGTCATGTCTGATAATTTTTCTGCTTAATGTTTGTATAGGTACCACTAATGAAAGCAATAGCACACTGTCACCGTCTCGGTGTAGCCCACAGGGATATCAAGCCGGATAACATTTTATTCACCGACTCGAACGAACTGAAATTGGCTGATTTTGGATCGGCGGAGTGTTTCCATGAGGGACAGCTGATGAGTGGCGTGGTTGGAACGCCGTATTATGTGGCGCCGGAGGTTTTAGCTGGGAGAAACTACAGTGAGAAGATCGATATTTGGAGTGCTGGTGTTATTCTGTATATAATGCTTGCCGGAGTTCCACCTTTCTTTGGTGACTCGGCTACAGAGATCTTCGAGGCTGTGCTCAGAGCTAACCTTAGGTTTCCGTCTAGGATCTTCCATTCAGTATCGCCGGCGGCGAAGGATTTGCTTCGTAGAATGCTCTCTAAAGACGTTTCTAGAAGATTCTCTGCTGAACAAGTTCTCAGTATGATTTTTTCACTCAACTCTTGACCAAATTTTCAAAAAAAAAAATTAAAAAATACAATAATCATGAATTAGTATTAATTAATATTCAGATAAATCTAATTTATCCTTCTTTTAAAGAGTGAAATTGATACTTTACCCATTGATTACTTCTTCTTTTTTGGTAATTAAGTACTGTGAGTACTAAATTGTGTTAATGTGGTGTTGATAAACAGGGCACCCATGGATGACTAGCAACGGAGAAATCAGAACAGTTGCGCCATTTTAGCTTCGAGCAATCAGTTCTTCTTGGATGTAGATATAGCAAGTGAATATAATATGTACAGGCACCAATATACCCTGGTCTAAATTGATTTGCTTCAACACAAATCAATTTGGAGTCGAGAGGTAACGGTAGATGCATTAAATACCCCATTGTTTTGCGAGGTTTTAATGCATCTTGTGAGATAATGAATAAATCCTCTTTTTCCTTATTTGTGATCTTATTCAAATTTGGCAGTAGTTACTAAGTAAACATCATAATGAACCAACTAACTACCCATATCATTAACTTAAATTTGGTGGTGTTTCGTATTGAGTACTGATTATTTTTTCTTAATTATATACTCATATATAAGTTTATTTTTAAAAAAAAAACAAAAAACAGATAAGGGTACCTCAACAGGTAAGTAGTACCTTATGGTGTTAAGATTTGTTGATAAATTGGGGTTGGATGGACATGGTAGGCTAGATATCGAATATCATAGCGAAATCTCTAAAATTTTAACACGTGGTTTGGGTTTTATGATATTTGGTATGCATTTTTAAAAGTTTGGTTTTTCGTATGGCATTTGTTATTTATAAAAGAAATACCGAAATATCGAATACCATATCAAAATATATAGCTACATATAAATTCATATATATATAATACTAGCAAATATACAAAATAGTAGTAACTAATTTAGATGTTGAAATTTCGATTACTCTATCTTGATTTAAATGTTCTTTTTGGGTGATTGATTAACAAGAAAATTGTATGTACTTTATTAAATATTTTTATATGTATAAGGTCTTAGTATGATATAATTGAGATGTTTCTTGAAAATCAAAGTCATAATTTTTTATTATACTAGTATATGTAAGTTGAAGACTTGGAGTAATTGGTTTATCGTACCGTAAATATCGAAATCGACTAAAATACTGAATCAAACTAAATTAATTTGATATAATAAGACTATAGTATATATATATTCAAAAATCATAAACTAAAATTATCGAATCAAACTTTTCAATACTATGTTGTATCGTGCCCACCCCTAGGGTCAAGTCAAGTTAATTGGGCCTACTTTTGGGTATATGTGTTCTGCACTTATGCCACGTTATTGGACTTAATTTGATGAAAGCATAGGATCCATGGGGATGGGCCAAAACCATTCTCTCCACAAACCTTAGGCCCATGTGTTTTCTTGGTTGTTGAGTACATTTTTGGGATGAATTATCAAAGCATATTCATTTGATTTGAATGTATATGGATCCAATCTGACAACCTATGTAATAAAAAAAAACTTTTGTATACATTTGAGTGGGGTATACTTTTATATTCTTTTATTCTATTTTGGCATATCATAATTTGATTTTTCGCCTTTTAGTGGATGATAGTTGGCTTGTATGCTTATTTTGTGTTTAAACTTCAACTAGATGATTTGAGAGCTCTGACTAAAAATTAGGCAATATGAGTGTAGTATATACTAAGTTTACTTGTTGCTAAGTGTATCTTCTATTTTAGATTTCAGAATTTAAGTTGTCTTAATAATAAGAACCTCCTTTTTTTAACTCAAATAAAATTTATTTATTTAAAATTATGCATCATAACAAACCAATTAAGAGTGATACAAATCTAGTTACATAAAGTATTTTCAGTAAGAACCTTTAAGTTTAAATGGAGGTCTAAATAAATAAGCGTATGACAACACAAATACCACTAATTTAATACCTAATTACTTTCCTTCCCTTCCGTTTGCATAATTGGATCATATCATATTTTCCCATCCCAAATACATACATTTTGTTGCTTTCAAATACATGTATTCAAAATATACCGTAATCACTAGTAATATACATGTCATTAAGTCTAACTAATTAAGGGATGTAATTGAAAGCCCTAAATTGAGTTGAAAATCACGCTTGCAATAACTTTGCAATATTCTAGCGCATCGTAAAAAAAAATCGAAATTTTTCCATTTTTTTGGGAGATTCAACAAACTTACACTCCTCCTTAATTCTTCTTCAATAATTTGAACTTTTTTTGTTCAAAAAAAATATCACTGTTTTGTTGAGATATTCCAGAACGTGGCCTTATTGATGATATTTATGATGAATTGAAATTGATGGAATCATTCTCAAGAATAGTGCTACTTACAACGATCTCGTTGAAGCCATTTCAACAAAACAACAAATCGATCAATATCGAAAAGGTATAGAGATCAGATACACAATTGAAGGAAATTCAACTCTAATGGAGATATGAAACAAAATGGACATGAGATTGTTTATGAAATTACAATGACACATGTATCTTAGATATATATATATATATATATATATATCATTTATAAGCTAAAATTTATGAGCAACTTTCACATATAGTAAACACAAAAATCATATTTGTATGTTATAGCTATAGTCTGCATAATTGCGTTCCATAGCAAACATAAATATGTATATTTCGCTATACATATACAAATGAAAGCTATGGCTATTTCGCTATACATATATACAAAAGAAGCAATTGTATAATCTGTTTCGGCATACATATACAAAAGAATCAATTGTATAATCTGTTTTGTATAAAGCGAGAAAGAGAGAAAGACAAAAGAAAACTGGGCAGGGGAAGATCATATTTGTATAATCATAAGTGTATAGGACGAAAATATATGCATTTGTATTTGTATATACAATTTTCT
>JAJOOG010019484.1:0-74113 GCA_029582565.1 Solanum infundibuliforme
CATACATCATATAAGAGAAACACTTCATAAGTAACTTCAAGTCATACTTGTGCAATACATGGATAAGACTCCGTAATCCCACCCATGCTAAGTACCACCTTAGGCCATCATACATATTAATCATCTCTTTGATCTCATATTTAGCTCATCTTTCATAAACAAGGGGAATCACCTCAAGTCATACATATCATGGAAGACCTTTCAAGCTACATTCCATACAATTCATAGTTCATAACATAATACATTTAAGGAATCATAGGTATTCGCCTCCATGTTCATTTTAAGGAATCATAGGTATTCGCCTCCATGTCCATTTTAATAAGATATAGGTATTCGCCTCGATATCCATCTTAGGGTGTAATGTAGGTATTCACCTCCACATCACTTAAAACGGATCATAGGTAATCGCCTCCAGGTCCATCATAATATGATATAGGTATTCGCCTCCATATCACTTTAAAGGCTATTGGGTATTCACCTCTTGCCTTACTATAGAAGTTATATATTAAGGGTAGTCACCACACACTTCTCATATCATGACATGGGTAATCACCTCATGTTTATCTAATTAGGAATAAGGGAATTCACCTCACATTCCTCTCATATAAAAGTCTTTGGGGGAATCACCACAAGCTTCATCACATTTCATAGTCCTTGGACTTAGATTCATTTTAGGTGAGCAAGCCTTTCAACCTAGAATCATTCTATGTGAGAGAACCTTTCATATCATATCATATTCATGCATAAGTGTGTATATGAGAAAATCCTTTCAACAACACAACAACATATCATGATCATATACACTTCACTCTCAAAGTGTTCATAAAACATGTACATAGCTTTCATAAAACATGCATATTATCATATCTTTCCCTTTCAAGGGTCAAGGCTCAAATCAAATCATCACATCTAGAGTTATTACATTAGACATGGATACTATCATAACTCATGTGATTCTATCACTTCATACATTCAATCATACTTAAGGTAGATTAGGTGGGTAAAGTCCTTCCACAACAATTCTAGTTAGTAGTCTACCATTGTCATATAAGCTTCACTCTTAAAGCCTTAACATACATAATTCATCATGTTTGCTTTACTTTCAAAACCCTAGTAATCAACATTCATGACTACAAGCCTTACTCTCAAAGCTTTACTTCTTACAATCATCATACATACCTAGATTACAAGGCATCCTAATTACATGCGTCATTCTTAAGTGATACTAATCATATATCATCATAAAGGTTCAATCTCAAGCCTTACTAGTCATGATCCATCACATATACATTATTATAATTCAATTCGTGTCTACATGCTTTAATTCTTGACCAATTACTATACATGTCATCAACCCTAGAAGTTCATCTCTAAGTCTTCAATTTTCCTCTTTAAGGCATTACTTCAATTTCATCAATTAGACTAGGGTTAGACATAAAAACATGTAATTTCCTCATAATAACATGATTCACTACTAATTAAATCAAAAACTATCAATATCCACTCAATTGGATCCATAATCAATATAATCCACAATATTGGAAGGAACCCTAACTTGAATTGGGGATTTCATCTTCACAATTGGGGGATTTCTAGAGGGGCTCCATGGATGGAAGAATATATGGATGAATTGTAACACACCTAAAATACTAGACCAACTCTTGCATGTCGATGCATCATTTCTTATTTACTACAATATGTTTTACTCTTATTTTGGGAACTTGAAATTTTGTGATATTTGCAACCTTGCTTAAAATAAATTGTGCTCGTAATTTAAGGTATTGTATGGGGGTATTTACGTAATTTTTCTAATTAAAATTTCATTGAATTGAAAGTGTTGGTATCAATTATATACATATAGGTGTATATGTATAAATTTTGGGCAGCACAGAATAATTTGGGGCATCACCTTTTAGTGACAGTTGTATATGTGACTAAGCATCACTCTTAAGACTATATTATCACACCTCCTCTTGTGATTTTCATTTGGAACTGAAGTCCAAGAACCTAAGAACATTTTCTAACCAGTTGTTCATCAAAATCACAAGAGAAAACCTTGGTCCTTCTAGCTGGAAGTCGAGACATCCTACCTTTTGGTGAGTAATCAAAATTTGTTTTTTTTTAGCTGAGTAGTGTTTAGTACTTTTAGAATTTCTCGTTCTGTATAACTCCTTTTTCGGTGAATAACTATGATTTGGAAAGCTGATTCCTATACCTACAACTCTTCTGTTTATGGTAAACTCTAATTTAGCCTTTATGACTACAAAATAAGGGACGCAACATATGACATGTTCTGTCCAGATTCTTGAATTTGAAATCCTGTATGTTCAACTGTTAGTGTTTTGATTATATCTTTTTGTACAAAGCGTATTTTGCAGTGATTCTTGATTATTTGCAAGCTTAAGAGACGTACCTACATCTTTTATGAAGGATATAAATTCCATTTTGGCCATTTTCTGTTTTAAATCTAAGTTGCGACATGAAGTGCTTTTATTGGGCAGAATTTATGTTTTTGGAGTATAGTCGTATTTGTACAGGCTAGACTTACTTGTGATGATAACCCTGTGTTACGCCATCATTATTGAGCTACTAGAAAGTAAACAAGTTATTGAATTCATTTTTTTAAGGTTGTATATCCTCGTGTACGAGTTGAAGACTTTGATACGCTGGTTGGTCTACGATTTGAACTCTTGAAGTTGTGTTGGACTGTTTTTGTGCTAAAGAAATGAGGTTTGTGTATAAACTTGTACTTGCACTCTTTTAATTGCTGGTATAGCTGAAAGTTGATCTTGGTACCTTGGTTACCTCTTGTCACTTTGCATTGTCGTGTTGGTATCCTTTAAGACGTTAACAACGCTTGTGTAACTCTCCCACTTGTACGGATTGTTTGATCACTTGGCACTCTTGTTGGGACCTCGTCCTTCTTGTGGCTGTGACTTTGTCACTATTGGCATGCCTCTTGATTCGGATCATTTGCCATCTTGACTCTGGATTTTTAGTCCGTCTTAAGAATGGAAGTTGTCCATTTTTAAGTACGATCTAGAAAGCCATTTTTAATATGGTTCTTGCTTCTCTTGATTATTGGGTTTTGACCCTTCTTGATACCTGCTTGTGCTTGGTGTGACGACATGATGTATATATTAGGCGAGCCTAGTTGTTGAATCTCTTGGAAAACTGTGCTATGAGCGTTCTTGACATTTGGATCCTTAAATATAAAACTTGATACTCTTTATATATTGTTTACTTGATTATTTATTATGTTCAATTATGCTGCCCTTGACTTGAGAATGATAACTTGCTGAATTTGAGGGCTCCAAACCTATAGTTTTTACACCACTAAGCTATATGCTTAGCGATAGTTGTTTCTATCGTAGGGGCTGTTCGAGATGATGCTTGAAGTTGGCCATTGGAGATGGATGTTTTGAGAGACTTAAGGAAGAACACATTTGCATATGTGCATCTATATTTTGTTTAAACCTTGGGACTTGTACATATTCTATGTGTTGTATATTTACATGGGATTTTGAGGGCTGATTTGATCATGTCACCATGAGTTGTAATATAAATATGGCTATATGTTTTGTTCTTTTTGGGGTGTGTAAACCCAAGTCTTGTAATATCCTAAATCTACTATTACTTTATGAATGTTTGTGTGAAGCATGAGCAGGCTGATTTCGATACTCGAAAGCTTGTATTATTCTTGTTATTTCATTCTTGAGTGTGAGGATAATATCTATACATGAAAAGCTCGTCGGTTATTTGCTTAAATTACTTTTCGGAGGTCATTATGCATCTAATCCCTCTACTAGATTAAAATCAATATGGCCATAGTTAACCTCTTTTAAATGTCGCAAGTATTTAATTAGATTTCTTTTTTAAGTGGTAGTATCCTTTCGAAAAGGTCGCTACATGAATAAGCTATCATACCTTGAATATAAAGCCTTACAAAGCTTGCAAGATTGGATACTTGACCTAGCTTGAACCCTCCTTCTTCTTCTTCTAGAGAGAGGATTATAGAGAAAATTGGGTTTATTTTGGGGGTTTAGAAATAATGATTTGGAATGACTAAATTAAGGGTCTAAAGTCTTTATATAGCTGGTCTAAACTACGGTAAATCGACATCACTTAATAACTAATTAATTCCAGAAAGTTCCATAAACCCCCTCACTTAACCGTCTAAGCCAACACACTGCCTTGAGTGGACCCACGGGGAGTGCTGTCAATCGTGGGTGGAGTTACTGGAACCTGGTTTTTGAGCCCTTGACCCATGACCCCTCACCCACGGGGCTTAGGTGGACCAACGGGGTGTAGGTCCTTAGGTATGTCACTGTTTTAGGCAGCTTACTAGGGTCCTCCTCAAGGACCCTTGGTTGGTCCATGGCGGGTCGTACCTTGACGTTCTAACCCAGAACCCTTCATTTTAAGTACGGGAAGTTATATCTATGACTCTAACCCTCACGTCAAGCTCTAGTTAAGCCTACTAGTTTCCAGGGTGTTATACCTGACTTGAAATTTGACCTCTAATTCTAACTTGAGATCTGACCCTGACTCAATTCAAAACTTGGGAGTTGGGTCTTGAATCAAGGCCAAAAGTTGTGTCTTGAATTGAGAATCATGAGTCGGATCTAAGGTTAGTATTGAGAGTCAATACCTGAAATGTAAGTTTGGATGCAAAGTTGAGGTATGAGGTTCAAAATGATTTTGGAAAATGTTTTCCTCACTCTTTTAAGTGAAGTCATTTTCCTTAAATTTGAGGAGAATAAGTTTATTTGAAAAATATTTCCAAAATATTTAAGCCAACCAAATATAAGAAAATTGAAAAATATTTTCTAGAAAACATATTCCTTCTTACCAAACACACCTGTACGTTTATTTCATGTTTGAATCCTTAATATCATTATGAAGAATATGAGATTAAAAAGAGAATAAAAAGAGGGAATAAACAAGACAATAAGATAATTGATAGAAATCCAGTAGATAATTTATTGCCTTATCCCATAGATAATAAATAAATTTTAGATTGACAATCAGACATGACGAGTAACGATTTTAGTTAGATCCCCAGTTATGAATTGGGTTATAATATATTGAGGTTTTTTTTAGGCCAATAAGAAGATATCATGAAATTAATAAATATAGTTTTTTGAATATTACTTTCAAGCATATCAGATCAAAATATGAATCAAATGTAGTTTTTATTATTTATTTGAGAAGGGTTCAAATTTAGACCAATCATATTAAGAACCATAATAAATACATATTTAATAATTTATTTTAGAGGAGTTGTTAAAAATAAGGGAAATATGAGCCAAAAATTTATATTGAGGATATTTTTGAGCCAAAAGAACGTTAGTGTCATGACCTAAAAATTGATGTGATGACACTTATCTTATCTCACAAAGACAAGTCAGCCTAAATCTCAAATCTAGAAGTAAGATGGATTGAAATCTCAAAAATATCAGAAGTGTGGATAACTAAGTCAACTTAATAAAACCCCCAAACCTGGTTGTCACGTGTACAAGCCTCTAAAGAATTACAATTGATTCAAAAGAAAATACAAGTCTCATATGACATTGTTTCTAGAATAGAACAAGATCATAAATAAGGAGCAAGAAGATCCGCTAAGATAACAAATAGCTACCTCACAAATTTCCACTGGAAGCCTCAGACAAGAAGAGGGAGTATCACGAAGATCCGAGCTTGTAACAAACCACACGGTACTTGATGTACTGTGGACTTATGGTACTTTTGATGCATTAAACTTAGAACTTGCATGCGTCTTAAGCATTTTGTTATTAGATGTGAAGGTATTTTGGTTTGATTTTGCAAGAAATAGGTTTTTGGAGCAGTTGGTGTTAAAAGTGTTGTAGTAGCAGGATTTTGGTGACATGTGCTTGCACATGTGAGCCGTCATTCCTTCGAAAAGTTGTAACACCTCTCTATTTAAAATAACTAGAAAGAACTAGAATTTGGAAGAAACCATTTTTGGAAATAATCAAATTTGGAAAGTTTGACAAAATTAAGTTAAGGATGAGTTTTTGGTCAACTTGAAATGACTATAACTCCTAGCTCAGGATGAGTTAGGTGTGCTACAAGATACCGTAGGAAATATCTTTTTAACGCCGCTAAGTTTGCTCGATTCCTAGTTCGTATGAGGGAGATATGGCCATTCAAAGTTGGGCTGTCTAGATAAGGAAAGTCAAAACCGGATTTTTGAAGGGTATTATGGTCTTTTCAATACCCAATTATTTATTTTCGTTTTTGGTAATTAAGTTGGGATCTAAACTGATTGAATTCAGTTTACGCTATTGAAAAAAAGTTAGGGTTTTGAGAGAAGAGAAAAGAAGAGGAGAAGAAGCAAAGAATCGTCAAGTTCTTGAAGCTAGGCTTGTGGATTTCGTCAAGGGTTGATCCCTACGAAGTATGTGAGATCACATAGCGTTGGTTTAGTTCACCCACGCGCCAAACATGATTAAATTCATCTTAATTGTGTTCTTGAAAGAAAAGTTTATGAGTTCTTGATGTGTTTTTGTTGAAGTTTCATTTGAGTCTTGATTGTTGAATTTTGAAGGAGTTCTTGAGGTGGTTTGATGAGATTTAAGGTTGTTTATGAGTTGTTTCTTGCACCTTTTGGTTGTTTATTCGATTCTAAGCGTTTGGGAACCATTTGAATCTAGAGGGTTTAGAGTTGAAAAATAAGCAAGAAAATTCAGGGATTTTCTGGGGAGGGGTCTAGGGAGCCGCGCCAGCTAGAGCTCCCCAACTTTTGTTCTAAAGTTTGGCCTCTGGGGCGCCGCGCCAGCCAGTGTGCCCCAAGCCAGTGTCTGAAGTTTGCCCTCTGGCGTCCCTGGCGCTCAGGTCCTCTACCCTTTCCCACTTCTTTCCGTTTGAGTTCCCTAGCAACGTACATAAGTTTTCTAGTTGATTTCTACACTCTAAGGTACGTCTAAACACCATGAAATCATCCATAAACATGAGATCATGAGCCTTGAATCCATAATTCAATTCAAGGAAAGTTAAGAGTCAAGTCAAGAGAAGTTCATAGAGTCTTCCAAAAGTCTTTTACAAATGTTTTAACTTTGTTTTAAGGATTGAGTTTTGAGTTGAGTAAGGAGTAAGAGTGAAGTTCTTTTCTTCAAAAGATTATATGGGAACTAAGTATTCCCAAGAGTTAAAATGTTTTCACATTTAAAAAAGAAAGGAAACACCGATTTCCAAGAAAGCTTTTAAGCTAGTTTTGAGTAATTACCTCAAATCACAAAAATAATTTTGTTTTTAAAACATATGAGCTGAGTATATTTTTGGAGTAGTATTGAGCACCGATTTGGGGACGAGTTCATAATAACTCAAGTATCCATAAACGATGTAGCCATTGTGGGTATAAAGGGTCATACTTTTTAGATGAAACATTAATGCCTTTTAGCATAGACTAGTGGATCCACTTAGTTGAGGTGTTCTATATCACGACAAGTTATAGGACAGTTTTGGCAGCGTGGGCGAGACGTTGTATCATCACATTAGCTTATAGTGATGGTTGTCGGTTAGAGAAACTCTCACATAATTATATTTCTTTACTATATATGTATATTGAGTTGCTACTTAATGTTCTAAATGCTTATATAAACTGCATCTTTACTGTTGTTTATTTATGCATTGAGTTGAGTATCCATGAGTTGAGTAAATCTGAGGTAAGTTTTTCTTTCAGAATTCATTTCGAGCTTATATCATGTTCAATTTTTTCCTCACATACTCGTACATTCAATGTACTGATGCCATTCGGCATGCAACATTTTATGATGCAGATACAGGTAATCAGGATCAACATCCAGCGCCTCGTTGATCCAGTCGAACATCTCAGAGTCTGTTGGTGAGCCTCCTTGCATTCCGGAGGATCCCCTTTTATTACTTTACTAGTTCAGTTGTTTAGGATGATCGTGGGTCTGTCCCGATATCCCTCATAGTTATTAGAGGCTTCATAGACAATTAGACGATATTAGTTCTTTAGTCTTATTCATTTTAGTTGTTGTATTAAGACTTGAGTTTTGACTTATTCCCTAGTTGAATGTTTTCTTTATAATATTCTTGTTTTATATGGGTTTATGTTTGTTGAGTTAAGTCTTCCATTGAGTAGTAAGCCAGGCCAAAGGTTCGCTTGGGGCCAACAATGGTTCTCGAGTGCCAGTCCCGCCCAAGGTGTAGGCTTGGGGCGTGACACAAGTCGTAGGTGGAAGGCGTGGGTTGAAGTGCTGAGAAATGGAGCTAAGTATTGAACGACAGAAGGCAACTGACGAGCCGTATCTGTTATTATGAGTCGTACATGAGGAGTCGTAAGAAAGTTCAAAAATAAGAATCTCCAGTCCATGAATGACGGTTGAACATAGCATGCCGTGCTTAGACCTACGAGCCATAGGTGATGGCCGTAGATTGAACCTACTGGAGATTTGACTAACTGCTGACTGACGAAGGCACCTACGAGCCATTGTCTCTACGACGAGCCGTAGGTTGCCAACCGTAGGTAACACTACCCAAAATGGGATTTCCTTAGTCTTCCCTTTCCTACTTGGTTTAGCATTTGTTTTCGATAAATATTAATTGTAATTTCATTTTTAGAGAGTTAGACGTTTTGAGATACATTGTTTTGGCTTTGAGAATTATTTTGCAAGCACTTTTGGCATTTAATTCTAGAAGTTTGGTTTATAAAATTTGCATTTGTTCTTCAATTCAAGATTCTGGATTTCATCTATTCTAATTGTAAGTTCATGATTTATGCAATTAACCCTAATATGAATTGTAAATTCTCAATCACGAATAACAAAATCCACAACTAGGTTTGTGGGAACCATGAGTAATTAACAATGTAAAACTAATAATTAAGTGATTATGGAATAATGTTTATGCATGTATTGGTAATCTCTTTATTTTGAATGCTTTTAACGGTGCACATCGTTAGAACTCGCCTCATTCCTTCTTGTCCGACCAAGGAAGTAATGAATGATAAAGAGGTTAAACAATGGAGAATTAGCATATTAATCCGCTATCTAATAGCCTGACCCTAATACACAAGCGCTAAGTTGGGGTCAAGGTTAAGGATTATTAAAGCATACACCCGTAGACCGACCAAGTTGCATGATGAAATTCCCTATTTGGACGACCTAACTTACCAAATTTGCATGTTAAACACTAGGAAATAATTACTATTATTAGAGTTACTGTGTTAAGAACTTTTGGGGAACACACATGCCCTAGTTTAAATCTCGTATTAATATTACAAATTGTGAATCCTGCTTACTTGTTACTTGTTATTACAACTCAATCAACAATTATTTTGTTTATAAATCCTCCCTTTTTTGGAAGTAATCTGACTAAACGTACAATTAACCATAAATTAGTCTATATCTAGAATATATTCCTTGGATCGATCCTAACCTCATATAGGTTCTTTATTTGACAACGACCACTTATACTTCTTTAGGAAAGTGTAATTTGGGTGTATCAAATTTTGGCTCCGTTGCCGGGGAATAAGGCTTTTAGATTAGACTAAAATTTTTATTTAACTTTATTCATTTTTTTCCTAATTTTATATTTGTTTTTATTTTTATTTTCAGCAGGTCTTATTTGTAGTGTATGCCAAGTACACGAAGTCAAGGATATCCCTTAACCCCCTATGATCCCGAACTAAGATAAACTCTGCGAATAATGGCTGGAAGAGGTAAAAACAAGGGAATTAATAAAGATCCTACCAGAGAGGGGTCATGGGAATGTTGCTAGATTCCAACATCCAAGAACTATATGAGTGCGTACACACGTCCAGGATAACCCACTCTTTGACAATGCCGAGAGAATGCAAAATCGACCAGCACCCGATGTGCGTCTTAACTATATGGTGGACCATAATATTACATGATCGACATGTGCCATCGTGGTACCTCCATTTTCGACCGAACATATATTTGTGGTTACAAGCAGCCTGATGCAAATGCTCACAACTAGAGTGTTGTTTGTTGGGCTACCATCAAAGGACCCATATGCTCATCTAAGAAAGGTCAAAAGTGTCTGTATGAGTAGTGTAGGGAGACCAGATCTTGACATGGATGCAATTGGTTTAAGGGTATTTCCATTTTCATTGACATGTGACGCTACATTATGGTTGTCTAAGCTACCATATAACTCAAACACCACGTGGGATGAGCTACATAGAGTGTTCTTAGCCAAATATTTCCCAGTTTCAAAGAAGATGAAGCTGAAAGATATAATTCATAATTTCATGGTTACACTTGGAGAACCAGTTGTTGATGCATATTAGAGATTCACCGGTTATATGAGAAATGTTCTGAATCATCGAATTGATAATGAGTCGCTAAAGGTAAGGCAGTGTTGGACACTATTTCTGGGGTCATACGGAGCTAACACATTTCTACTAATAGCAGAGAAGCTGGAGAAGATCACTAGAAATAATAAGGCATGGAGTAGTAGAACATCAGCTACCAAGAAGAGATCTTATTCTATACAAGCTACCCCAAATCAGTCCAATGATGATATTCATGAAGAGATGGCACAATTTTGAACATAGGTTGATTTAGTATTGAAACATGTAAGTGGACATGTTTAGAAAGTAAATGTAGTGAACTATCAGTCTAGAGCACCACCGGTTGATGAGTATACCTATGAGGATGATGCAAATGATCAAACGAGGGGTTTCCGGACCACTACCCAAGCATCTAATTAAGATAATTAACACCAGGGTCAAGGAAATCAAGGTCGGAGCTATGGTAACTATAATCTTGATGGGAACTATGTTTGTGATGTGAACTATAATCATGACAACAATCACAATATGAATGAGTACAATAACAAAAATAATAAGAGCGACCCTTATCTTCAACCAGGAAACCGAGATGGAGGATCGAGTTTGAATCAATTGAGGATATGATGGCTAAGATGATGAAAATGTTTGACTCAACATATGACAATGTGAAGGAGATGCGAAATGATTTATCAAGTATTGGGAAAAAGGTTGAGTCACATGCAGTATCTATTCGACATATCGAGCAACAATTGATCCATCTATCTTCAAGTATGAATCCACACCAACAAGGAACACTTCCCATCAATACTATTCAGAATCCAAAGAATGACGGACATTGTATAACAGTTATTATGAGGGGTGGAAAGCAGACTATTGACGTTCTTATGCCGATTAGAGTGGAAAGTACAAAAGAACCAAAAGAGGATGGAGTTGAGGTAATTGATGAGCCTAAAGATCAACATGAGAAGGATTGGTATTATTTTCTAGATGGGTATTCAGGCTGCAATCAGATCTCCATAGCTCTGGAATACCAATAGAAAACTGCTTTCACTTGTCTTTACAGGATATTCGCTTTCAAAAGGATGTCATTCGGGTTGTGTAATGCACCAGTGACTTTTCAACATTGCATGATGTCTATATTTCTGATATGGTGGAGGATACTATCGAGGCATTTCTCGATGCTTTTTGTGTGGTTCGTGACTCGTTTGATGATTTCTTGGCACATCTGGGTTAAGTTCTAAAATGTTGTAAAGAATACAATCTTGTGCTAAGCTGGGAGAAATGTCACTTTATGGAGAAATATGGTATAGTTTTGGGCCATGGAATTTCGAAACAGGGCATTGAGGTTGATAGAGCAAAGGTCAGGTAATTGAAAAGTTACCACCACCCATATTTGTATAAGATGTTAAAAGTTTTCAAGGGCATGTAGGTTTCTATAGGAGATTTATTAAAGATTTCTCAAAAATTGCACACCTATTGTGCAAGCTGCTTGAAAAGGAGATGAAATTTGAGTTTGATGATGCTTGTCTAAGAGAATTTGAGGGGCTGAAAGAGAAGTTGACTTCTGCACCAATCATTATTTCCCCAGATTAGGGACAACCATTTGAAGTTATGTATGTGCGAGTGGGCTAGCACTTGGCGTAGTATTGGGGCAAAGGCATGAGAAGATTCTGCATCCCATATATTATGCAAGCAAGGCTCTAAATGTTGCTCAAAAGAATTACACAGTCATCGAACAAGAATTGCTTGTGTAGTCCTTACATTTGAAAAGTTCAGATCCTATTTGTTAGGCGCTAAAGTCATTGTGCACATTGATCATTCCGCAATGAGGTATCTTATAGCAAAAAATGATTCAAAAGCTAGGCTGATTTGATGGTTACTAGTGCTGCAACAATTCAACTTTGAGGTGAAAGATAGAAAGGATACAGAAAACCAAGTGGCTAATCATTTATCCAGATTAAAAGAAAAGTCTATATTAAAGCTAGCTGATGGAGTTGATATAGATGGTATGTTCCTAGACGAACAAGTTTTGGTTGCTTCTTTTGATCTTATCCCTTGGTTCACAAATTTTGCCAATTATTTGGCAAACGATGTGGTGCCTTTGGATTTGTCGTTCAACCAAAGAAGAGAATTCATGTCTAATGTGAAGAAGTTTTCTGGGAACAACCTTACTTGTTTTGTGTCTGTGCTGATGGGATTATTCGTCACCGTGTGCCTAAGATTGAAATGATGAGTATATTAGAAGCATGCCATTCGACTCATGTTGGTGCCATCATAGTGGTATCTGGGCTGCTCATAAAATCTTGCAGTATGGGTATTATTGGCATACTATCTACCAAGATGTTCATGATTTTGCCAAGTCATGTGATCGGTGCCAAAGAGATGGAATGTTTCAAGAAAGCAAGAAATCTCAATGACTCCTATACTAGTTATTGAAGTATTTGATGTCTGGGGCTTTGACTTTATGGGCCTATTTATGATTTTGAATGGGATGAAGTACATACTTGTGGCGGTTGACTATGTGTCTAAATGGGTGGAAGCTGTTGCGTTATCAAATAATGAAGGGAAAAGTGTCACCGCATTCCTGAAAAATAATATCTTCTCAAGATTTGGTACACCAAGGGTGATTATTAGTGATGGAGGTTCCCACTTTTATAATAGTGTCAAATAGACAGATTAAGCGGATCCTTACAAAGACTATGAATGCGAACAAAACTGACTGGTCAAGAAAGCTTGATGATGATCTAGGAGCCTATCGCACTACATTCAAGACTCCCATAGGTATGTCCCCTTACCAACTTGTTTTTTGGAAGTCTTGTCACTTGCCTGTAGAGTTAGAACACAAAGCGATGTGGGCACTTAAGAAGCTGAATTTAGATTGGGATGACACATCAAGTCCAAGTTTGAATGAGCTCGATGAGTTTCGCCTAAGAGTCTATGAAAGATCATCCTTGTATAAGGTGAAGATGAAGAGGTACCGTGATCAAAACATTGAAAAACATGAGTTTATTCCTGGTGATTTGGTGCTCTATTCAATTCAAGGTTGCGCTTGTTTCCTGGCAAGCTTAAGTCCAAGTGGACGGGGTCAGTCAAAGTGGTACATGTGTTTTCACACGGAGCAGTTGAACTAGAGAATGAGAAAGGAACTAGATTCAAAGTGAATGGTCAAAGGATCAAATTCTACTTGGGTCAACCAGAAGAGGTCAAAGAGGTGATCTAAGAATGGGGTCTTGGTGAAGTCTGAGTAATCAAGGGGTCTGCATCGTGCCGCGGCATTAAATCAAGTGCCTATTGAGAGGCAACCCAAGATGTATATCTAGCCAATTTAAAGATTCTTTTTAGTGAATTTATGTTTTGAAAGATTGATTATTGAAATTTATGTTTGTTAAGTATAGTTTTGGCTAGATAAGGATAGTATAGGGTCAGGTAAAAAAAAGAGTCAAGAAAATGTGAAAAGAAAGTCCTAATGTTTGTTACATGTGCACGAAACAAAGAAAAATCAGGAAAATTAAAAGTGCAGGAGATTCGACGGATCCCATAGACAAGTCATCGTTCAATCGACGGACCGTAAATGACATTTGTAGAATCCAAGGCTCAAACACAGCTGCAACTTTAAGTCTACGGTTGCACAGTACGGAGCTTCCTTCATTCAACGGTCCGTAGATTGCAATCGTAGACCCCAGGTATGTTTTCCAAATTTTACTAAGTGTAGAGGGTAACGATAACACCCACAAACAGACAGTAGTTCTTACTACAGACCATTGACTGGTAATCGTTGGTCCAAACAGTGGATTGCACCGACCTGACCTGCGACCTTATTAAATAAAACCTTTTCAATTTTTAAATCCATTCCCCATTTCCCTCTTTCCCCAACCGTTTCAACTCCTAAATATAGTTACTCTTCCACATTCTCACCCTTTCACATCCATTTCCAACTCCTCAATCTCCCACACTCCATTATATATTCCTCTTCTTCTCTATTTCCTCCATCTTTCTTGATTTCTGTTATTTTTCCCCAAACTTTTTTGTTCTAAAATCAAAAGTCATGGGTTCAGAGTTCAGCAAGTTGGTTGTCAAAGGCTAAGAGAACACACTCACGCAACTTAGTATTTATCCGAAAAAGGTACTTATTTTGAACCTAAACAATTACATTTGTAGTTGAAATCAGAAGTTGTTACTCGACCTTGGGTATAAAGTTTTTGTTAAATTTGATAGTAATAGTTCAAATGTACCCCTGGGATAAAATTATTGTGAGTGTTGTTGAGTTTTGATGTAAACATGTGGGTAATTGATTTCTAGTTGTGTTCTTGACTTAGGGTTTCGGCTTGATTCTTGTCTTGTGTTAAGTGCATGACTACAACCCTAGGAATGATAGAATAAAATGAAAATATGTTGAAATGCATGTTCTAGAAGTGCTTTGGTAGTGTAAATGTTATAATTATGATGTTGAATAAAATTGAAAAATGAACTGACACAAAAGTGACCGATGACCTCAACTTACGGCTCGTAGGGCTGTAACACCCCGCTATTTGAAAGGGCTTAAAATTAGAAAGAATTATTTTTGGAAAGAATGAAAATCTGAAATTTAGAAAGTTATGTTAAGTATGAGTTTTGGGTCAACTTCAAACAACCATAACTCCTAGTACATGATGAGTTAGGTGAGCTACAAGATATCAAATGAAAGGTCTTTGAATTATCTTTCCAACGCCACTGAGTTTTCTAGTTTTCGAGTTCGTATGAGGGAGATATGCCCATTTGAAGCCGGGCTTTCTGAATAAGGAAAGTCACCCGGATTTTAGAAGGGTATTTTGGTCTTTTCATTACCCAATTAAATAAATCCGTTTTTAATAAATTATTTGGGGACTAAACTGAGTTGGCTCAATTTACGCAATTAAGAATTACGCTAGGGCTTTGAGAGAAGAGAAAAGAGGAGAAAAGTAAAAGCGTTCTTAAAGATATTTTTGCGGAATCGAAGTCGTTTCGCCAAGGGTTGATCCCTAAAGAGGTATGTGAGACTTTCATAGCGTTAGGTTCATTCACCCACACGCCAATCATGTTATTCAGCGAAATTCGTTCTTGAATTAAGTTGGGATTGTTGAGTTCTTAAGGAAATCATGTCGATTTTAAAGTCCTTTATGAATAGATTTTTGTGTACATGTACTAGGTATCTGAATCTAAAGACGAATTGAGAAAAAGAATCGAACTTAGGTGAATTGGGTTTAGAAAATGAAGAAGGAAAAGTCGGGAAAATCTGGGTACCAGGTTTGCTTCGCGGACCCTTGTGCCTCAAGATTTATTTCGCGACCAAATATTTAAATGCATCTCCACGTCGTGGACTTGCTTCCAAATAGTGATTTCTTGATCGTTTCTCATGTTTAACTATCTAAAAACACTCCTAAACATCACAAGATCTTTTCTATCACAAATCATAACCTTGAATCCATAAATTTCAAATTCAAGGAAAGTTAAGAGCCAAGTTTAGAGAGTTTTTAGAGTCCTTTCAAAATCTTTTGCAAATGCTTTAAACTTGTTTTAAGACTTGAGTTTTGAGTTGAGTAAAGAGTAATGAGTGAAGTTTATTTCTTCAAAAAAGTATATGGGTACTATGTATTCCCAAAGAGTAAATGTTTTCATATTTAATCAAGAAAGGAAACACCGATTTCCAAAAGAGCCTTTGAGCTAGTTTTCAATAAAGAGTAAATGTTTTCACATTTAATCAAGAGAGGAAACAGTGATTTCCAAGAGAGCCTTTGGGCTAGTTTTTGAGCAATTATCTCAAATCACAGAGAGAGTTACGTTTTAAAACATATGGGCTAGTTATATTTTGGGAGTAATATTGAGCACCGATATGGGGGAGAGTTCAGACAACTCACAGCCCCCATAAAACTATGTAGCCAACGTGGGTAGAAAAGGGTCATACTTTTTAGATGATTCATTAGTGCTATTTAGCATAGACTAGTGGATTCTCTTAGTAGTTAGGTTCTACACCTCCGGCAAGGTATAGGACGGCCCTGGCAGCGTGAGGCAAAACAATGTATCATTACATAGCTCTTAAGTGATTGTTGTCGGTTAGAAAAACTCCCACAATTATATTTTGTATTCTTATATACACAGAGATTACTTGTATTTTCACATACAAACAGAGTTTAAATTGTATCCTTGCATACAAACTAAGCTACCATTGTATTTCTAAATACACAGAGTTGTTATCCATATTTTAAAAGCTTTTCTTTATATTGCATTTATATTATTTCTTTATATTGAAATGTGTTGAGTTGAGACCATGTATGTTCCTCCAGTTCCTTTCAAGCTTGTGTCTTTTTTTAGTATTCCCCTCGCGTGCTAGTACATTCAATGTACTGATGCCAGTTGACCTGCATCTTTTTATGATGCAGGTTCAGGTAACCAGGATCACCATCCAGCACATCGTTGATCCAGTTGAGCTTCAGAGTTGTTGGTGAGCCTCTTTGCTTCTGGAGGACCCTTTTTTTTGTTTTATCAGTTAGTTCATTAGGATGTCGTGGATCTTGTCCCGACGTCCATCTTAGTTGTTAGAGGCTTCATAGACAGTTAGTTATTGTTAGTTCTTGAGTCTTTTCCATTTTTTCAGTATTGATGTTGAGACTTGAGTTGCCATTTTGGCTAGTTGAAAGTTTCTTTTAAGACATTCTAAGTTTATTGCATGAGTTTGTCTTTTAAGACTGTTTCATGTTATTTAAGTCTTCCGCTATGAGTTAGAATAAGCCAAGGGTTCGCTTGGGGCCATCAATGGTTCTCGAGTGCCAGTCCCGCCTAGGGTGTAGGCTCAGGGTGTGACCAACTTGGTATCAGAGCACAGAGTTCAAAAGTCCTAGGGAGTCTATAAATCCGTGTCAGTAGAGTCCTAGTTATCATTGTGAAGCGCACTACACTTATAATTAGGAGGCTGCGTCATTTAGGAACTATCTCACTTCTTTCATACTCATTTCGTGCGATAGAGTTTATCTCTAAAAAGTTTCTTCTAATTCGTGCTTGCTTGTGTCTTTCAGATCATGCCTCCACGAAGAGCTATCAGAGGTCGTCCCCTAGGAGAAATGTTGAACCATAGGATCAAGGTGTACCAAATGCACCAGAAGTGCAACCCCAATGAGAGGTCACCAATGCTGAGTTTCCTGAAGCTATCCAGATGTTAAGTCAAGTTGTGACCAATCAAGTTTTATAGAGAGAAAATCGACAGGAAGTGGCTGATACTTCAAGGATCCGTGAGTTCTTAAGGATGAATCCTCCAAGCTTCACTGGTTCAAGTGTCACTAAGGATACGAAAAACTTTGTTGAAAAACTTCAGAAGGTTTTTGAGATTATGCATGTTGCTGATGCTGAGAGGGTGGAACTAGCTGCATACCAAATGAAGGGTGTCACAAGAATCTGGTTTGATCAGTGGAAAAAGAATAGACCTGAAGGTGCACCAATTGTGAGTTGGTCTTTGTTTGAGGAGGCCTTCTTGGGGCATTTCTTTCCCCGTGAACTGACAAAAGCCAAGGTATGAGAATTCCTTACTCTTAAGCATGAATCTATGAGTGTTCAGAAGTACAAACTGAAGTTCACCCAACTTTCCGGCTATGTTCCGGAGATGGTTGCTAACATGAGAGGTAGGATGAGTTTGTTTGTTGCTGGGTTATCTCGTCTATCAAGTAAGGAAGGCAAGGCAACTATGCTGATAGGATATATGGAGATAGCAAGGCTGATGATCCATGTGCAACAGGTTGAGGAAGAGAAGCTGAAAGATAGAGAGGAATTTCGAAACAAAAGAGCTAAGATAGAGAATGAGTACGGGCAGCAGAAGAGCAATGCCAACTGGTCATCTTTCCAACAGAAACAAAAGGGACCTGCTCCATCATCTGCTAGTGCACCTGCACCAAGGAACATATGTGAGTTCAATAATCAGAATTCACAGAATTTCAGAGCTAGACCTACGCATTCTTAGGGTAGTATGGCACTAGGGGATAATAAGACTCCTGCATGTGCTAAGTGTGGTAGAAACCACTCAGGGTGTGTGTAGTGATGGCTCCACTGGTTGCTTTAAGTGTGGTCAAAACGGTCATTTTATGAGAAAGTGTACTATGAACATGTAAGGCAATGGTAATGGGGGTAATAGAGCCCAATCTTCTTTAGTTGCACCACCAAACAGAGCTGCATCTAGAGGAGCTACTTCAGGGGCAGGCGGATGAGCAAACCGTCTTTATCCTATCACTAGTTGCGAAGAGAAAGAGGATTCGCCAGATGTTGTCACGGATATGATCCAAATCTTTAACTTTGATATTTATGCTTTGCTAGATCCAAGAGCGAGACTATATTTTGTGATTCCTTATGTTGCGATGAATTTTGATATTCTTCCTGAGAAATTTCTTGACCCCTTTAGTGTTTCCATACATATTGGTGAGTCTATTCTAGCAGAGAGAATCTATCGTGATTGTACCATTTTCGTCAATCATAAGAGCACCATGGCTGATTTAGTTGAGTTGGACATGGTAGATTTTGATGTCATTCTAGGTATGAACTGGCTTCATGCCTGTTATGCCTTAGTCGATTGTAGAACTCGAGTTGTTAAGTTCCAGTTTCCTAATGAGCCAGTTATATAGTGGAAAAGTAGTTCAGCTGTGCCTAAGGGTCATTCTATTTCGTACCCTAAGGCGAGAAAGTTAGTTTCCAAGGGGTGTGTATATCACTTAGTCCGAGTTAATGACTCTAGTGTTGAGATACCTCATATTCAACCAGTTCCAGTAGTACGAGAGTTTCCAAAAGTCTTTCCAGATGATCTTCCCGGAGTTCCTCCTAAGAGAGAAATAAACTTTGCTATAGATATTCTTCCCAATACTCGTCCTATATCTATTCCGCCATATAGAATGGCACCATCAGAGTTGAAAGAGTAGTTGAAAGAACTCCTAGAGAAAGGTTTTATACGACCAAGTGTCTCACCTTGGGTTCTCCGGTCTTATTTGTGAGAAAGAAGGATGGTTCTCTTAGAATGTGTAAAGATTACTATCAGTTGAACAAGGTTACTAGCAAGAATAAGTATCCTCTCCCGAGAATTGATGATCTCTTCGATCAACTTCAGGGTGCCACTTGTATTTCGAAAATAGACCTCAGATCAGGCTACCATTAGTTGAGAGTAAGGGAATGTTATATTCCAAAGACAGCTTTCACGACCCGTTATGGTCATTATGAGTTCCTAGTTATGTCCTTTGGTTTGACCAATTCACCTGCAGCGTTCATGGACCTTATGAATAGAGTATTCAAGCCTTATTTCGATATGTTTGTTATCGTATTCATTGATGACATACTAATCTATTCGAGGAATGAGGAAGATCATGCTAGTAATCTCAAAGTAGTTCTCCAAACTCTAAAGGATAGAGAGTTGTATGCTAAATTCTCTAAGTGTGAGTTTTAGCTTGAGTCTATGGCATTCTTAGGCCACATTGTTTTTGGTGATGGAATTAGAGTTGATACTCAGAAAATAGAGGCAGTGCAGAATTGGCCTAGACTCACATCTCCAACTGATATTAGGAGTTTCTTGGGGTTGGCTGGATATTATAGAAGGTTCATCGAA
This sequence comes from Solanum infundibuliforme, assembly GCA_029582565.1. NCBI lineage: Eukaryota > Viridiplantae > Streptophyta > Magnoliopsida > Solanales > Solanaceae > Solanum > Solanum infundibuliforme. The sequence goes on from JAJOOG010019484.1 coordinate 19,893, forward strand.
GGGTTCTCATCTATTTCATCTCATTTGACTAAGTTGACTCAGAAAACAACAAAGTTTCAATGGTCTGAAGCTTGTGAGAAAAGCTTTCAGGAATTGAAAACTAGGTTTACTATTACCCCAATATTAACCTTACCAGAAGGTACGCAAGGTTTTGTTGTATATTGTGATGTGTCTCGAGTTGGACTAGGTTGTGTGTTAATGTAGAATGGTAAAGTTATAGCTTATGCCTCTAGATATCTGAAAGTTCATGAGAAGAATTACCCAAACCATGATCTAGAGTTGGCTGTCGTAGCCTTTGCTTTGAAAATATGGCATCACTATCTTTATGGTGTTCACGTGGATGTGTTCACCGATCACAACAGTCTCCAGTATGTGTTTAGTCAGAAAGAACTTAATCTCAGACATAGTAGGTGGTTAGAGTTACTCAAGGATTATGACATGAGTATTCTATATCACCCTGGTAAGGCTAATGTTGTTGTTGATGCTTTGAGTAGGTTGTCTATGGGTAGTACCTCCCATGTGGAAAAAGAGAAGAAACAGTTAGCAAATGATGTGCACAAACTTGCACGATTAGGAGTTCGACTAATGGATTCCACTGAGGGAGGAGTAGTGGTGATGAATGGGGCTGAATCATCATTAGTGTCAGAAGTGAAAGAGAAACAAGACCAAGATCCTATTTTTCTTGGATTGAAGGCAAATGTTCATAAGCAAAAAGTAATGGCTTTTGAACAAGGGGGAGATGGTGTGTTGAGGTATCAAGGTAGGTTGTATGTACCAAGGGTGGATGAATTCCAAGAGAGGATCATGGAGAAAACTCATAGCTCCAGTTATTCTATCCATACGGGTTCCACAAAGATGTATCATTATTTGAGAGAAGTATATTGGTGGAATAATATGAATAAAAGTATTGCTGAGTTCGTTACTAAATGCCCAAATTGTCAACAAGTTAAAGTAGAGCACCAAAAGCCTGGTGGTATGGCTCAGAATATAGAACTTCTGGAATGGAAGTGGGAGATGATCATTATAGATTTCATTACTGGTTGCCACGGTCTCACAGGCATTATGATTTGATTTGGGTGATTGTGGATCGAATGACAAAATTAGCCCACTTTTTGCCGATAATGACTACACATTCAGCAGAGGATTATGCCAAGTTATATATTCAAGAGGTAGTAAGACTTCATGGAGTTCTAGCTTCCATTATTTCAGATAGAGGTGCACAATTTTGGAAGTCATTCCAGAAAGGCTTGGGTTCAAAGGTGAACTTGAGTACTACTTTTCATCCTAAGACAAATGGTCAAGCAGAGTGCACTATTTGAAGTATATGATTGGGTATACTTGAAGATTTCACCCATTAAGGATGTTATGAGATTTGGTAAGAAGGGAAAACTTAGTCCCCGGTATATTGGTCCGTACAGAATATCAAAGAGGATTGGTAATGTAGCTTATAAGTTAGAGCTACCCCAAGAGTTAGCAGCGGTTCATCCACTGTTTCACATCTCTTTGTTGAAAAAGTGTATGTGCGATCATTCACTAATAATACCAACTGAAGATATTGGTATCAAGGATAGTTTGTCTTATGAGGAGATTCCTGTTCAGATTCTAGACCGCCAGGTTCGCAAGTTTAGAACCAAGGGAGTAGCATCGGTCAAAGTTCTGTGGAGAAATCAGTTTGTTGAGGAAGCTACTTGGGAAGCTGAGGAGGATATGAAGAAGAGATATCCACATCTCTTTGAGCCCAGAGAAATTCCAGATCAAGGTATTAATTCTCTTTTTAGTACTCTTTAATTAATATACTGAATGTGTTAAATTTGCTTGTTGGGTGTTTGAGCTGAATGTTAGATATTACGCCCTTAGCCTACTAAGAGTAGTCTCATTTGAGGACGAATGTTCTCAAGGGGGAGATATTGTAACACCCCGCTATTTGAAAGGGTTAAAAATTAGAAAGAACCATTTTTAGAAAGAATGAAAATCTGAAATTTGGCAAGTTATGTTAAGTTTGAGTAGTGCCGGCAAAATGAGCCCATATTTTGGTAACCCGCCCATATTTTAATGGGTTGGGTGAGTGATTCTTTACATGAATAAAATATGGGTTGATACCCATATTCAACCTATAAAAATATGGGTAAAATATGGGTAAACTATGGTAAAGTATGGATTAGTCAAAAGGGTTTAGCTTCGAACTTTTATTCACTATAAATTCATGATATCACTAAAAATATTGTAATATTTCTTGCTTTTTATGTTCTTCTGTAGAACTAATAATTATTTTTCACTATAATTGAAAATGTGAAGTCTTTGGCCCTCCAAAAATATATATTTTAAATGTACAAATTCTTTTGTTACTTATAATTATATATTTTTTATTTGTTTAATTTTATATTGGATAATAAATACATAGTGTAAAATAAGCAAATCATGTATTAGTATTGACATTGCTTAAAGTACATTAAGCATGTTTTAGTCCTAAAATGCAAATATTCATTTACTTTGAAATTAAAAATATTTTCCCCTTGTTATTACTTAATTTTATTTTATATTGAAATATTATAGGATATTTTTTTTACTTTTATGATACATTAAAACTAAATGAAGCATTTTCAACATTTTTCATCTAAAAAAAGACTAAAATATTTCTCCATGATGAATTCTTAAGTAGAGTACTATTTACTCATGAAAATATGGGTAACTATGGGTAAACTAGTATTTTACCCAATCCATTTCTTACCAAAATTATTTTTATCAGTATCAAATATGGTCAGGTTGAATTATTACCCATTTTATGTTGACCCATTTTCAACCCGCCCAAATTTTACCCAACCCGCCCATTTGCCACCACTAAGTATGAGTTTTGGGTCAATTTCAAACGACTATAACACCTAGTACATGATGAGTTAGGTGGGCTACAAGATATCAAATGGAAGGCCTTTGAATTATCTTTCTAACACCTTTGAGTTTGCTAGTTTTTGAGTTCTTATGAGGGAGATATGTCCGTTTGAAGTCGGGCTGTCTGAATAAGGAAAGTCACTCGGATTTTAGAAGGGTATGTTGGTCTTTTCAATATCCAATTAAATAAATCCATTTTTAGTAAATTATTTGGGGACTAAACTGAGTTAGTTCAGTTTAAGCAATTAAGAATTACGCCAGGTCTTAGAGAGAAGAGAGAAGAGGAGAAAACTCAAGGCGTTCTTAGAGACTTCTTGCGGAATCGAAGTCGTTTCGCCAAGGGTTAATCCCTAAAGAGGTATGTGAGACTTTCATAGCATTGGGTTCGTTCACCCATGCGCCAATCATGTTTGGTTCAGCGAAATTCATTCTAGAAAGTTGAAAGTTGATGATTTTGAATTAAGTTGGGATTGTTGAGTTCTTGAGGAAATCATGTCGATTATAGAGTCGTTTATGAATAGATTCTTTTGTACATGTACTAGGTATCTGAATCTAAAGAGGAATTGAGAAAAAGAATCGAACTTAGGCAAATTGGGGTTAGAAAATGAAGAAGGAAAAATTTGGGAAAATATGGGTACCAAGTCTGCGTCGCGGACCTGTTCCTCAGGATTGGAACTTTTCTCTCCGCATCGCGGAGAGGTCGCAGAACCTTCTGCCTTAAAATTTATTTCGCGACCAAATATTTAAATGCATCTCCACATCACAGACTTGCTTCCAGACAGTGATTTCTTGATCGTTTTTCATGTTTAACTATCTAAAAATACTCCTAAACATCACGAGATCTTTCCTATCACAAATCACAACCTTGAATCCATAAATTTCAAATTCAAAGAAAGTTAAGAGCCATGTCTAAAGAGTTCTTAGAGTCCTTTCAAAAGTCTTTTGCAAATGCTTTAAAATTGTTTTAAGACTTGAGTTTTGAGTTGAGTAAAGAGTAAATAGTGAAGTTTATTTCTTCAAAAGAGTATATGGGGACTATATATTCCAAAAGAGTAAATGTTTTCACATTTAATCAAGAAAGGAAACACCGATTTCCAAAAGAGCCTTTGAGCTAGTTTTGAGTAAAGAGTAAATGTTCTCGCATTTAATCAAAAGAGGAAACACTGATTTCCAAGAGAGCCTTTGGGCTAGTTTTTGGGCAATTATCTCAAATCACAGAGAGAGTTATGTTTTTAAACATATGAGCTAGTTATATTTTAGGAGTAGTATTGAGCACCGATATGGGGAAGAGTTCAGATAACTCACAGCCCCCATAAACCATATAGCCAACATGGGTAGAAAAGGATCATACTTTTTAGATGATACATTAGTGCTTTTTAGCATAGACTAGTGGATCCACTTAGTAGTTAGGTTCTATACCTCCGGCAAGGTATAGGACGTCCCTGGCAGCGTGAGGAAAACCGATGTATCATCACATAGCTCTTTAGTGATGGCTGTCGGTTATAGAAACTCCCATAATTATATTTTTGTATTTTTATACAAACATCGATTACTTGTATTTTCAGATACTAACAAAGTTTAAATTGTATCCTTGCATACACACTAAGTTACCATTGTATTTCTAAATACACAGAGGTGTTATCCATGTTTTAAAAGCTTTTCTTTATATTGCATTTAAATTATTGCTTTATATTGAAATGAGTTGAGTTGAGACCAGGTATGTTCTTCCAGTTCCTTTCAAGCTTATGTCTTATTTTAGTATTCCCCTCGCATGCTCGTACATTCAATGTACTGATGCCAGTTGGCCTGGATCTTTTTATGATGCAGATTCAATTAACCAGGATTAACATCTAGTGCATCACTGATCCAGTTTAGATTTAGAGTTGTTGGTAAGCCTCCTTGCTTTCGGAGGATCCTTTTTTATTGTTTTATCAGTTAGTTTATTAGGATGTCGTGGCTTGTTAGAGGCTTCATAGACAGTTAGTTATTGTTAGTTTTTGAGTCTTTTCCATTTTTTCAGTATTGATGTTGAGACTTGAGTTGCCATTTTGGCTAGTTGAATGTTTCTGCTAATACATTCTAATTTTATTGCATGAGTTTATCTTTTAAGACTGTTTCATGTTATTTAAGTCTTCCGTTATGAGTTAAGCCAGGACAAGGGTTCTCTTGCAGCCAACAATAGTTCTCGAGTGCCAGTCCCTTCCAGGATGTAGGCTCGGGGTGTGACAAGGGTAACCTAGGGACCGTAGGTCAGGATCCGTCAGTCAAAAGTACAAACCAATAGCCTAAGTTGTGAATGATAGTTTGGCTTACAGTCCGACGTTCCATCTTCAGACGATTCTGGTGAATCAATGTTCTAACTTCTTGTACCTAAAATATGACCTCCTTACTTGCGGGGTGGTCCTATGGTTTGTAGGTGCTTTTACTGCCCATAAGAACTAACCATAGGTCCCAAAAAGATAGTTTTTTCTAACTCTTTTTAAAAGTTTCGTAAGTTATTTTTCTTCTTTTTCTTGTTTTGTTTTTTATAATTTGAGTACTAATAAGTCTTCCACAGGTATTATGGAGCCAAATAAAGCACAGACATACCGATGACAAGAGAAGTCCAAATATGTGGCACCCTCGATTCAGCTTATTGATGAGTCTAGCAGGTCTGAGTTAGATTCAGGCACGACCAGAGACTCTCTTATGGCACCTCACACTATACATCAACAGACTAGATAACTTGAGATAGTCACGGTGTCAGAGTGGAGTAGTCTCCTAGCCATACTGCCTCCCGGTCAGATGAGGGGGCACCAAGTTTGGGAGATGGTAACAAGGCATCCAAGTCTAGCTCCATTTTGGATTTAGTAGTTGCCTCTACTTTTGACACTACTGAGACTGGCGAGGCCCATGACCCGCCTCATGCAAGGGTTTAGCCAATCCATCTTTCTATTGAGACAAATAGATGGTGTGTCCGAGGGATATATCAAATATTTTACGATGGGTTGTTCATGAATGAGCAATAGAAACCAGCCTGGACCATTACTAAGGAGAGACGGGTGCTCACAGGCAGCCCTCACACAGTGCCATCTATTTATGAGTTTTTAAAGTGGCATAGATGTGAGTGGATGAAAGAGGTTCCGGGGAGGTATTGCCCGGAGATGATTAGGGAGTTCTATGCTTCCTACGCAACTACTGTTCAAAATGCTCTACCTCCACGGGCTAAGGCACTTGCTTATCCCCCACTGTTGACTACATTGGTGTGGGGTATCCTCGTTGACTTATTAGAGGCCATGGTACACCATTTTATTTACGACCTTTCACATGCTCAGCTGATTTATACAACTGAGTATGACTACCGAATAGGAATCTTGCATAATAGAACAACCATGCGTGATGCTGATCATTGGGAGACCTTGCTATGATGGATGGCTGGTCATATTGCTGAGGAGGGGGTGAACATCGAGTGGGTTCGTTACGTGACCTTGCCTATAAAAAAGGATACTCTAAATTTTTTTGCCAAGTTTTGGTGGTCTATTAGCTGGGTTAGATTGTCCCCCACGTTGGCTGATAACATAGTGATTTGGGACCATGCTGTGATGATAGATTATTTGATGGTGGGGCACCAGATATATTTCTCCCAAATTGTGATAACTGAGATTCATTAGAGGCCTTTCGAGAGAAGACCACTTTACCATTCCCTTGTCTGATCTTTCGTTTATGTAGAGAGGCTACTATTGTTGTTTAGGGATGTAATAGATTGATTGAGGTGACCAAGATGGTCGATGTTGGATTAATCCAGGATGATGCAAACCCCATGGCTTTATGAAGGGGTATCCCATTTGATTTATTCTATGAGCGAGGCCATTTCTCCACACCAAACAATTGAGGAAACCATTCCTGCCCTTAATGCAGTGCCCGATGTGACTACTCCACCTTCGAATTCTTCTGGCCCGGCTGCTAGCACACCACAGCTGCAACTTGCTCGAGTCCAAAAATTGGACATTAAATGGTGACTCTCTTGCAACATATTAGGCCATGGATGAGGAAGTTCATAGAGAAATTGGAGGCACAGATTGAGAAGATGTTGAGGTGAAGATACAAGCGGTGCACTATTGATTCTTTTGAGCTCTGGATGCTTGAAAAGCCTTAGCCTAGTCCGACTCTTGATGTAGATGTATTTTAGACAGAGTTGGCCAAACTCCGAACGGATATTGATGCCTTGTCCATTGTATACACTGCTTTCCTAGAAGGTGATGCTGGAGATGTGGTGCTACATGCACTATTTAGCGAGGATGAATCTTCCCTCGATCCCTTTCGTGCGTCTGGAAAGCACACACATACTTCTGAGCATACTATTGATACAGATGAGGAGAGAAGAGCTAGAAAAAGGGAGAGGTAGCAGCTTTAGAAAGCACAACAACATCCGCTACTTGAGGAGGAGATGCAACAATGTAGAGTGCATGAGTTGGCTGTCGGAGCATCCGCTTCGAGGGGCACTACTGATGGTGTTCCTCCAGTTATAGTTGAGGGTGTCACTCAGGTTGATCCAGTGGGTTTGGGGCTATCAGACCCACCCGCTTCTTGATTGGTCGTTGATGCTTATGCGCCATAGGTTTATCTCACCCTATGCCTTATATTTTTTGTGCATTGAGGGCATTACACTATATTTCTGAGTGCGGTGGGATAAATGGATTGTGAGTGTTAGGTTGAAGTCTAAATAACCCAACTCAGAATCTTTCCTTGGGGTTTTCTTGCCAGTGTTCTTTTTCCCCAAGGAACTGTTTAATTTCTATCGAACCGACATGTTTAGGATATTATAAGTGTAAAAGTAGACTAGAATGAAAGCATGATCGCAAAAGAGCATGAAAAGTGTTACCCCTCGAATTTTGATATGTTATATATCTGTATGCTTGACAAGTTGAATGTGTAAGATCTTTGTATGACATGATAGGAATTGATTAGACAACGTGACTTAAGCTATAAGATGAACCATATACATTAATAATTTGGTAGTGAAAAAAGGTGCCATGTATGTGTGATATTGTTCATATATTCATTTAGTATGTGCCAATCTAGAACTATCCCCTTTGGTGTTGCTAAGATAATTTAGACTGGGAACTGGGAAATCACCATAGGCCATTATTGATAAAGAGTCCACTTAAGCCTAAAAATAACCAATCAAAAGGATACATTTCTCCATTCCACCCAAATATTTGAGGATGAAGAATACAATTCTTTTAATACACACAATTCACCTTCCCAGAAAATATTATGAAACTCTGTTTTGGCCCTGGTTCCTCCTTGGATATTGTGTACCTCAACTCAAGCTAAGCACCTAAGTTGAGGGTGGTTACTGTAAAGTTATACCTTGATTTTGGCCCTAGTCCTTCCTCGGACATTATGCACCTGAACTCAGACTAAACATCTAAGTTGAGGGTGGCTGTTATGAAGGAAAACAAGAAGGGTTATTAAGAGAGTCGTGTGTAGAGAAGATAAAGAAAAAAATGAGTAAACATGTTGAGAATGGTGTGACTGAACAAAAAGAATGAAAAACTTAAATAAAAAGATTAAGAAAAGATGAATCAAACAAGATGATTAAGTCAAAAGTCACTATCAAGTTTCAATGAATCATAAGGAGAAGAGAATAAGGCAAGATGATGTCAGAATTGGTTGGAAAAGAGGTAAACTAGCGAATGTAATGTCAAGGAGGGCAGAAAAGTCACTTAATATCCAAATATAGCACACCTGACTCTAAGACTACATTACAAGCTAAGAAAGTCCTATAGTGATCCTAAGTGAATGGTTTAGAAAGTCAAAGCGTAGAAAATAAGGGCAAACCAATGGTATTGAGCACCAACTGTATTGAATTCGCTTCTAAGTGAGAGTGTATATCGAGTGCGTAACTAAAAATTAAAATTTTGTGTGACCAAAGGGATTTCTTTGCATTAAGGGCACATGTTACATTATTGAAAAATTGGTATCTTAGTGATTGTTGTCTCTGTATGTGAATGTGTCTATTAGTATGTCTATGTCATGTATTGATCCGCATGTATTGGCTTGTTGAGTTAAATATAAGATGTGCACTGTGGTGAAAATAAATAAGTAGGGTGATTTTTTAGAAAATGCCATGTGATTGCTTGAGTTCTTGAGTTACTTTTACATAAGTGTCGTTTAGAGTCTGTCGTATCACTTGAGGACAAGCAATGATTTTAAGTTGATGGTGTTGATGTACCGTGAACTTACAATACTTTTGATACATTAAACTTATAATTTTGCATGTTTCTTAAGCATTTTTTATAAGATGTGGTGGTATTTGGGTTTTATTTTGCAGGAAATAGGTTTTTGGAGTAGTTGGTGTTAAAAGTGTTGCAGCTACAGGAATTTGGTGACAGATCATTGCACTTACGAGCCGTCATTCCTTCGACAAGTCGTAGGTGGAAGGCGTGGGCTGAAGTGTTGTGAAATGGAGGTAAGTGTTAAAAGACAGAAGGCGGCTGACGAACCATAGGCGCTACTACGAGCCGTACAAAAGGAGTTGTAGGAAAGTTCAGAAATAAGAAGCCCCAGCCCTTGAATGACGGTTGAATAGGATGGGCCATGCTTAGAACTACGAGCCGTAGGTGATGCCCGTAAATGGCACCCACTGGAGATTTGACTAACTGCTAACTGATAGAGGCACCTACGAGCCATCGTCTTTACAACATGTTTTTGTTTGGACCTTAGTTTCTGTCACGACCCAAAATTGGATGTGATGGCACTAGTCGACTCCCACCAAGACAAGTCAGCCTCAACCCAACGAAACAAAATGAATGTGGAAATATAAAACAAGAACAAGATAAAGCGGGAACCTTATTTTTTTTATTAAAACCTCCAAAATCTGGTTGTCACGTGTACAAGCCACTAAATACATAAAGTATGAAACTAAAATAATTACAAGTTTCAGCCTTTGTTTATCAAATAGAACAAAGCATAAAGGAAAGGAAATGAGGGCCTGCTGGGATGACAAGAAGCTACCTCTTAATAGTCCTTTGATAAGCCTCAGAAAGTAGAGAAGAGAAATCACGCTATACTGGGCTAGGAACCTACACAAGTGTAAATCAAGGAGTGAGTACGAAAAACACGGTATCCATCAAGCAACCTAATAAACAAGGCATCTAGCTAGAAATCGAATACGCCTTACACTCCAACCGAACCTCCTCAAACTACAACCTGCACAGAAATCAGCTCAACTAAGAGTTCTATAATACACGGCTCACAAGGCCCAATATTAACAATTCAATAGTCACAAATCAATTAGCAAACAAATCAAGTAAGACAATCTCAATGTCAAGTAGATCAATCACACGTAACACGTGTATCAACCAAAAGTAACAAGTAAATCACACATAAGCATCAAAATGCATCAAATCACAATAAACAATCTCTCGCCGAAACCATTTTCCATCGGCACAATGTTACTAGCCCGAACCATTTCCCATTGGCTTTATATAAAATCACTAGCTAGAAATGACCTCGGCATAATAGCACTCGCCGGTAACGACCTCGACATCATAACACTTATTGGAAATGACCTCAGCATCATAACCAACACATGTCTTATCACGGTGTTCAATAATCAATGCATACAAGCATTAGCACATCACATGGAAGAGACAACAATTCATGCAATTCAAGTCCACATTCATGTTATAAAGCATTTCATCAATCAATCAATAAGAGTCACAACAAGGCAATTCACATCATCATATTCATCACATAGCCTTTTCATTTCAACCCCTTTTTATTCATTAAGATTATCAATTGGACAATTAACTCTTAACCTCATCCCCATTATTCCCAACACGCAAACAACAAATGGAATACACAAATTCTTCTAGAATACAAGGTTTAGGAGACTTTTTGCCTTAAATCAATTAATAATCACTCCAAGAGTTGGATCTTTCCCTTCCGCATCACTTTCAAAGCCACACAATCTATATAAATAAAATATTCACAATAAATTTCAAGAAACAACAATACCCACATCCATTCTTTGATAATTAGGTCAATCAACACAAAACTAAATTTTAAAAATAAGGTTTGAATCTGAAATTTAATACTTGAACTGAAGGTTTGGGAACTCATTGGTGAAAATCATTTTGAAAAAGAACTCAAAATCAGTTCACAAACTCATTTTTACTTTAAAACTCAAGTTCATGAAGAACCCACAATTTATCAACCCCATATCTTGATTTAAATTCATAAATTCAATAAATATAATGGGTAATTAAAGATTTAGAGTTAAGAAATATTACCCAATTATTTTATCCTGAAAAACACGATTGAAATTGCCTTCACCGAGTTGTCAAAATTCCGAAAATGAAAAATGGGGAAGAAACCCATAAATTTGGTTTAAACACTACCAGTGGTCTTCCACAAATGTGAACCTCTGCCCGCGAATGCGGGATTTAATGTGCTGGACCTTCGCGAATGTGGCATGTCTCCTGCGAGCGTGGAGGTCACTCCTTGGCCTCCCGCAAACACGATTAAAACTTTGTTGAAAGAAGAGGTCAGCACCTTGACCAACCGCGAATACGGGGTCCTCACCCCCTCCCCCCGTGAATGCGGCCACAAGTTCTGTGAACGCACAGGGTGCACCAGAACACAACATAAAAAAATCAGCCAACTATCAAACTCCAAAAGGACCCTCAAATTTTGTACATAACCCCGTGCAAACAAACCATTTATACAAATCAAATCCTCTCGACGTTCTGGAGTCAATGGAACCGTCAAAATACGAATCTCAGGTCTTATTGACATGACATCAGTGAAAATCCCAAGAAACTAACTCAATGCCTAAAAAGGCTAAAACAAGCTTAGAATCTCACAAAAATCAACCAAGACCTCACCTAGGCAAAAAATCATTCCCCGAGTCCTATGGAACTCTCAAAATTCTGATTTGAGCATTCGAACCTCAAATGTTGACCAAAGTCAATCCAAAGGCTAAACTTCCACAATTTCATAACTTAGGAACTAAAATTCCTAAAAAGACTCCAAATCTAAAACCGACAACTCTCATAGATCAAATTCCACTTTACGGGACTAATGAAATAGATGAAATTCCATTCCGACACTCGAAACTCCAAAAGACACCAAAAACCACTTTTAAGCAACTTAAGCCTTTCAAACTCAAAACTTACGAAATTCTCAACTTTGAACAAAAGGATTGAAACGAACTTCCAAAGCTCAAACATAAAAGACTCGGGGTCGATATAGGGAGGGACAAAATGGTAATTTATGAAACTTTTTAAAAATGACCGACCAGGTCATTACATTATCAACCACTAAAAACCATGTTCGTCCTCGAGCATAAAGCAAAAGAAAGTACTTGAAGCCTCGAAAAGCTGAGGATATTTGGCACGCATATTTGACACTCCTAAGTCGCCTTACCAACTGAATGATGCTTCCATTGCACCTTCATTGAAGCAATCTCTTTGAAGCTAAGATTCTGGAACTGCCTATCCAAAATGGCTATAGGCTCCTCCTCAAAAGATAAGTCTGGAACCAACTCAACTAAATCAAGAGAAAGTGCATGGGACTCATCCAACACATACTTTTGAAGCATGGACACATGAAATGCAGAATGCATAGCTGACAAGCTAGGTGGCAAGGCTAACTTATATGCCACCTTTCTCACACAACTCAAATCTCAAAGTGTCCGATGAATCTAAGGCTAAGGTTTTCCTTATTTTAAAACCTGATCACACCCATGATAGGTGACACTCAGAACATGATCACCTTCCATGAACACTAGAGATCAAACTCTCCGATTTTCATAACTCTTCTATCTACTCTAGGCTGCCAACAATCTACCTAGATCATACGAACCTGCTCCATAGCATCTCAAAGAAAGTTTGTATCCAATTAATCCATCTCAACTAAATTGAACCATCCGAGTAGAGATCAACACCGTCTGCCATATAACACCTCAAATAAGGCCATCTGAATACTAAAATGATAATTTTATTATAGGCAAACTCTGCTAAAGGCAAATGATGATCCCATCTAGCACTGAAATCAATCACACAAGCTCAGAACATGTCTTCAAACACCTGAATCGTCCACTCGGACTGACCATCTATCTGACAATGAAAAGTATTATTCATATATAACTGAGTACCCAAACCATGTTGTAATCCCTACAAGAAATGGGAAGTGAACAAAAAACTTTGATCAGAGACAATTGAAATCGAGACCCATGCAGTCGCACAATCTAACTAATATAAAGTTGAGATAACTTCTCCATTGTATACTTCACCCGAACAAGGATTAAATGGGTGGACTTGGTCAACCTACCAACAACCACCCAAATGGAGTCATAACTTGTCAAGCCCCAAACTAGGGGAGGCGTGACTGGCACTCGACTATTAGCCACTGAAACTTACTAACTGACCCAACTGTGGGCCTAAAAGGTCGGGCAACATAACATCTAAAATATTAAGCATGGACCATTAAGGCCATAACCTAAATAACAACAAACCATACAGACGAAAGTATATGATCCAAAAATAATAAATTACTAGGTGACCGACAAGGCTGGAATTGAGGATATACATACGTACGTACATATATATACTTCGAGAATTTGGCATACAACCTCTAACCTTGGGGTAACAGAAGCACTACTTGGAGATGATCTATATGCTTTGCCTCTGAATGAGAATGTAAAAGAATATTATTAACTAATACAATTACAAACAATTCAAAAATGACATGGATATACTATTTATCAGTTTCATAAATATTGTTGGGTCATTCTCCAATCTGAAAGACATTACAAGAAACTCAAAATGGCCATATCTAATCCTGAAGGTTGTCTTTGGAATATTACTCTCTCGAACAAGTACCTAGTGGTACCCTAAATGTAAATCAATCTTTGGGAAGCATCCGACATCATATAGTTGGTAAAAAAAACCATCAATCCTTTATAGTGGATATTTGTTCTTTATAGTCACCTTATTCAGTTTTGAGTAGTATATACACTTCTTCAATGAGTCATCTTTCTTCTGCAAAAATAACCTTGGTGCACTTCTTGGTGATGCACTAGGCCTGATGAAGCCCTTATCTAATATATCTTTCAATTGTTTTTTTCCAATTCCTCTTATTTTGCTGGTGCAATTTTAATGGGGGAATTAATATCGACTGAGCATCTGGTAATGTATCAATAGAAAAATGTGTCTCCTATTTTAGGGAAATAGCAAGAAGTTCGCCTAGAAATACATCTAGAAACTCATTTCCCACTAGAATAACTGAAGATTCGAGGGCTTAACATCAATATCTTAAACTCCTTTGGAAAATATGATAAGTGCAGCCTTTGGCAAACATTTCTTTGCCTAAAGATTGCAAATAAACTTGCCTTTTGGTGTTGCTGCATTAGCCTTCCATTCTCATACTTCTTCCCCTGGGAACTAAAATCTAATAGTCTTCTCTCGGTAGTCGACATTGACATAAAATTGTTTCAACCAATGTATGCCAATATTAATAACTAAGTCAAGCATCTCTAGCTCTATCAGGTCTACAAATTTCTGATGACCAACAATCTGTACCGTAAAACCTCGATAAATCGTCTTGAGAATAAGTACTTAGTCAGATAAGAAACACAAAGCACAATTTAGATTTCTTACTTACTTATAACTCAGCTCTATAGCATGATATATAAATTGAAAGAAATGTAACCAATCCTAAATTCCCTATAGCCTTATGATTAAAATTGTGGTGCATAACACACCCATAAATAAGAATCTACAAGACATGACTTGTGGACTCCCTGGGACACGACCTTCTTTGATACCAAGTTTGTCATACCCCAAACCAGAGGAGACCTAACTGGCACTTGATACCTTATGCAATCGAGTTAGCCACTGAAACATATTAACTAACCCAAATGTGGACCTAGAAGGTCGGGCAACATAACATCTCAAATACTAAGCGTGGACCATTAAGGTCATAACCTGAATAACAACAACTCATATAGACGAAGGTAGACAAGACAAAAATAATAAAGTACTAGCTAGCTGACGAGGCCACAATTGAGCACATACATATTTAAATACATATATATGCATGCCAAGCCTATGGGGCTGGAGACTGGAAGCTGCAGAAAGAAACCTAGAATATCATTTCCATAATAGCCTCTAAGAGTTTCATATGCACTGGTCGAGACAAGGCTCTGAATGTACCCAAACTATACAATAAAAGTAAACATCCTATTAAAAATCCAGGAAGAGGTGGAGCATACCAACTTATAACTGAACCCTGAATCCTAGTAGAGGGGTCAATAGGAATCCCTACCTAGACCTGCACGCACGAAAATAAAATGCAGTGTCCCAGGCAAAGGGACGTCACTATAAATAAAAATGTACCGGTATGTAAGGTAGAAAGTAGAATCATAAATAGGTGTTGTAAAAAGGGTAATAAAGATACCACCTGAAGCAGAAACTCTCATAGCCTCCATGGCTGACATCCGACCCTATACAAATTAGTGAGTATGTATATATATACAAATGCATATCATACCCAACAAAGTGCTAACAATAGTGGTACCTTCTATAGCTAACCGACATCATATTCGCCAACTTGTAGCCATTTGTGTCTCATACATACAAGTATAGGCAATAGTCCCCATACATTCCGATTATAGCTCATGAATAGAATGCATAGCATGTCATGTCATGGATTCATAATGCATTTATGTTACCATAATCATGTTGCCAATCTTGGCCCGTTGATACTCTTGTTCTCATATTCTCATAATCACTTTCGTATCACAAGTAAATGTCTTATAGAACCTCATATGCTTGTAGATTAAAAAACACTTAACTCGAATTAAGAAAGGTAACATAAACCGGAGGATGTTCATCAAGAGCTTAAAGTGCTTCACTTAGTTTCTATATATGTCTCCTTAGTAATTTGTAAAAGAAAGCATTTCCAAAAAACATGTCCTTTAGTAGTTTAAACATACGAGCTACATTTAAGAGTTTTGGAAATTGACATAATATTTTAAAGTTTATAAAAAAAAATTAGCGAGGAAGGAGGACTGATTTAAAATTCTTAATGTTCCTCTGTAATCTTTGTAAGTTACAACACCTAAAGAAGAATACGAATATATACACATGGGCCTATAGTTAAGGGAATCGACAAAATGACACATATAGACGCCGAGTATCCAACATAATCAAACGAGTGGAGTATCAACATAATGGAGTCACAAAAATACGTCAGCTACAATCCCAATACCTTTCACATAAGGTCTTTCTAGCAATAGCATAGTAAAACAATATTTGACGATTTAGGATTCTAAAATTTGTGCTCAAAGGAAGTACAATGTTTAGCCTTAACATACCTCAATTTTGGGTCTTGTGGTATTTATATGGACGTCACCCATTCCTTATAGTATGTACTTTTGACAAAATCATGCCATACAACCATTACAACTAGAATATTAACACGTCAGGGTTAAAGTAAAAATTTAGAGATTATAGGACAATGATTAGCTCATCGGACCATTTTTAGACGCATGTTTCATTACATTTTCTTCTCCAAATTATAGCCACAAATTAATGACATAGCAGACATTTTTGCATCAGTTATTAACAAGTGGAGGCCTATGAAATAGTCAACCACAACCAAGTAGAGTGTGTGTGCACAACAATAAAAAGTTGGTGTATTGGTACACCCCTCCTTTCCAACCCCAAAATAACCACAACCAAATTCCTACCATGAGTCTTTAAACCATTAAAACCAGAAAATATATATATAATACAGTCATATATTTTTTCAATATAACCATAACAACTCGAACTCACAGCTTCTGATCACCATCTTGTGAGTTCATCCAATAATTATGTTTTGAATCATGTCTTTCTCCTCATAAGAAATAAGGAGTTAAAAGGAAAGAAACTTAACTTAAACTTGATGGAATTTATAGTATTTTAACATGTCTCCTCAATAACAAACAGTTTCCTCAAACACAAGAGGTTGAACCAAGAAGAAACCATTTGAAAATCGCAATGCAATAATAGAACTAACGCTACACAAATTTATCTTACAATTCAATACCCTTATACTTATTCATCTCTTTCAGATTCATATCAACAATAACCACACAAATACAAATCATTTCCGAAAATTCCAATAACAACAACATCAAAAAATACTTCAAAACAACCCAACATCACATAACTATCCAAATATGATTTTCTAATTGTTTATTCGGGTTCTTGCTTATATGGCATAGCTATAACATGGATTCACTCAATAAAATAAAGGGTGAGAATCATTACCTCCAAAAAGTAGAAACACCACCTTAAAAATATACTCCTTCACCATGAAGAATCCTTCGAATCACAACAAACGAGGAGGAAAGAAGTAACACAATCTCTACGCACATTCCGAGGGTGAAACCACATTGAAATCTTTAGATCTTGGCTTGGATGGTAGGGAAACCCATAGAGAGGATTTAGGACTGTTTTTCTTCTTATTTGGTCGAAAATAATGAGATATAATGAAGGGAAATCAAATCTTATAAGGCTAAATCGACGTAGGCGCTAGGCGCCAACCTTCACGTGCCTGCTTGCGCAGTCTCACTAAAAACTGAATATATCTCTTATTTGAAGTCTTATGGATAAAAGGTTTAGTGCATTGGAAATTATACTCATAGACCTTTGATTTGGTACATTGAGGTTGTTCTAAAGCTTTATAGATTGGGAGAAAAGCTCCAAGACATTTAACCCAAATTTCAGAAAGTTCATCAAAGAAACTTACTTTAACTTTTGTCAACTTTTATTTCCCAACTTGCTTGACTTCAAAACGTAACTTACGAAAATTAGGTGACTATATCACCTTATAAAACAACCTTCTTAGAATATAAGACACTCTTCGTCTTACCCCGAAGGTACTGGTTAACTTAAACCTTCCGAACTGGCAGGGTGTTAGATGAGACATTCCTTAACTCGAACTTGTTTAAGGGAATCCTTGACCAATAACGTTAGTCTAATTCTTTGATTTTACCACCCCTTTGCAACCTTATTCTCCTGAAGTGATATACTAAGTCATACAAACCTCATACACTAATTCCATGCTACACATATTCTGCGAAAAAACCACGAGGTCTCACATAACAACCTACGGTAGTAGGTAGTCCCACAACAAAGTCCATAGTGATCCGCTCCCACTTTCAAGTAGGAATAGGAATCCTATAAGATATACCTCCAGGCAGCTGATGTTCAGACTTGAACTATTGGCCAGTCAAACACCTTGAAACAAAATCTGCAATATCCCTCTTCATTCCACACCACCAATAGTGCTGGCTCAGCTCATGATACATCTTTGCCGCCCAGGATGGATGGAATATTGGGAACAATGGGCCTCCTCAAGAATCAATTTGATCAACTCATTCACCTTTGGCACACAGATCTTGTCCCCAATCCTCAAGACCCCCTCAAAATCAAGGATACCCTCTTTGGCTTCTCCTCTCACCACCTTGTCTCGAATAAGACATAGATTCTTGCCATCAAACTGACACTCATGAATCTTCTCAACTAAGGAAGAAAGAGCCTCAATAAAAGCAATCAAACCACCCATCTCCTCAAAAATTTGTAAACGGATGAGACTGTTGGCTAATCTATGAACATCCCTAGCCAATGGTCTCTCCTCCACACTAATAGTGGCAAGATTTCACATGCTAGAAGTCTTCCTACATAAAGAATAAACCACCACATTAGGTCTTCCCTGGATGATATAAGACAGTGATGTTATAGTTCTCTAGTACCTCAAGCCATTTGTGCTGCCTCAAGTTTAGGTCCCTCTGACTGAAGATGTACGCAGTGAAGACCTCACAATGAACTTCATACATATAATGTCGACATACCTTAAGCATAAATAGTATAGATGTTAACTCTAAATCATGGGTAGGGTAGCTCTTCTCATGGGTCTTCAATTGTCTAAAAGTGTAGGCAATCACCTTACCTATCTGCATCAGAACACCACCTAACACGACTCCTGAAGCATTACAATAAACATTGAAGTCCACACCGGGTAAGGTCAAAACAAGAGCCAAAGTCAACAAGATCTTAAGCTTTTGAAAACTCTCCTTACACTCATCAGACCATTGGAATTTCATACTCTGTCAAGTGAATCTAGTCAAAGGAGACGCAATAGTTGAGAAGCTCTAAACAAATTGTTTGTAAATGCCTGTAAGTCCCACAAAACTCTGGATCTTAGCTACAGATGTAGGTCTAGTCCAACCCCTCATCACCTCAATCTCTAATGGATCTACCTGAATACCCTCCTTGGACACCATATATCCCAAAAATTCCATAGAATCAAGCCAAAACTCGTCCTTCAAGAACTTGGCATAAAGTTCTCTTCTCTCAATCTCTAGAGTACAATCTTCAAATGTTGATCGTGATCCTCCTCAGTCTTGGAGTACACCAAGATGTCATCAATGAAGACTATAACAAAGGAATCTAAATAGGTTTGGAACATACCATTCATCAACTACATGAATGTTGCAGGGGCATTAGTCGAACCGAAAGACATTACAAGGAACTCATAGTGCCCATAACGAATCCTGAAGGCTGTCTTAGGGATATCTGATGCCCTAATCTTCAGCAGGTGATACCCGAACCTCAAATTAATCTTCGAAAATAGAGATGAAAACTGAAGTTGATCAAACAAATCATCAATACGAGGAAGAGGACACTTGTTCTTCGCTGTCACTTTACACATCCTCATGGATTCATCCTTCTTCCTCATAAACAACATAGGAGCACCCCAGCGAGAAACACTAAGGCGAATAACTCCTTACTCAAAAAATCCTATAACTAATCCTTCAATTCGTTCAACTCAGTTGGAGTCGTATGATAATGAGGATATAGATGGGATTGGTGTCGGGCTCCAAGTCAATAGCAAAATCAATATCCCTATCGGGAGGAACACCAGGAAGATCAGTAGGAAACACGTCTAAGAACTCTTGAACCATGGGCACAGAATCCATGGGAGGTGGCTCAACACTAGTATCCTGAATGAGAGTAAAATAGGACAAACAACCTCTATCAACTAATTTCTAAGCTCGAATGAAGGAGATAACTTTACTAGGATAAGAACCCCTAGTACTCATCCACTCAACTCTCGGGACACCCAACATCGCTAAAGTCACTATCTTAGCATAACAATCAAGAACAACATGAGGTGGAGAAAGCCAATCCATACCCTAAATAATATCAAAGTCTACGATCCCCAAAATGGTAAAGTCGACCAAAGTATCATACCCGACCAAAGAAATAAGACAGGATCTATACATTCAACTAAGGACTCACCCACTGCATAGAAACATAAATAGGAGCACGCATTCAATCAAACATCATCAAACCCAACAACAAAATAGGTAGACACATATGAGAAAGTAGAACCCATATCAAACAATACAGACACAGGTTTATGGAAAACCAGGATGATACCTATGATCAAAACATCTAAAGTCTCGGCCTAAGGCCTCCATGGAAAAGCATAGTAGTGGCTCTCACGACCACCTGTAGTCAAAGTAGAACCTCTACCTATACCCTACAGATCTTGAGCACCCCTACCAGAAGTCCTGCCACCTCTATTGAAATAAACTCTGCCTCGACCCCTTGTCGGAGGCACTGAATCCCTAGTAGGAGCAGTTGAATAAGAACGATGTGGTCCTAAATTAGTCTATAAAGGACAATATCATATTAGATGACATAGATAAGTACAACAAGACCTCGACACAGATAAATAATGTTGTGAATTAGATGAACTGCCATAACCACCTCGGCTAGAACTATAAGATCCTCGAGCTGACTCTCCACACTCAATTGTTGGCATAAAAGCATGAACCAACCCACATTAGTAAAAGAAATAACCACCTCTATGTGAGACCCTGCCTCTAGATGAGGCACTAGATGAATGGGCCCTCTTGAGCTCTGAAAACTCTTCTAAAGCCATCAACTTTACCTCCTTGGCGCTACTCATAATGAACTGGAAGGAAGCCCCCTCTTTGGCTGCTCTGAACACATAAGACCTGACGGAGAAAGTCAACCTTCTCACAAACCTATGAACTCTCTCTGCCTCATCCAAAACAATAGTGATAGCATGCCTAGAAAGCTCACATAAATGACTCACACCTAGTCATAGATAACCTACCATGACTCAAGTCATTAAACCTCAATCGAATATTCTCCCTCACGCTCCAAGGAATGAAGTGGTCTTGGAAAGCACTAGAAAACACATCCTACTCTGCCAACGAAAATCTGAATGTTCTAGACCTTAGAAATGTCCTTCATTACTTTCTGGAAGGTTCATGAAGCTAAAGTGCAACAAACTGGACACCATGAACATCAACCATACCCACTACCTCAAGCATCTCATGACACAACGTCAAGAACTCATGAGCATCCTCACTCTTACCACCCTGAAACTTGGGTGGTTTCATCTTCTGAAACCTATCATAATACTATTGATCAACCGCTGTTAAAATAACCTTAGGAGCAATCTGTGCAACAACAGTTGGTACATCAACCATTGGGGGCTGGCCAACCTGATCATGAATACATTAAGTCTGATGCTGACCTGGGGTATGTTTCCCTTTCCTCTTCTGAGCACCTTGTGGTGTACTTGTCGTACTACCCTGAGAGAGGTTCTCTAACATGCCTAGCATCCTCAACTAAGTATCTTAAAACAAATGAGCTACAAACTAGGGATGAACCTGATCTTTAGCAACCTCAACATATGGCTCAGGAGAAGCCTCCCTAGCTCTACCTCTAGCTGGTACCGCTCCATGGGCACAATCTCTAACCGGTGCTACTCTAAGAGCACTACCTCTAGTTCGGGCCTTGCTCTACCCCTAGTTGGGGTCTCAACAACAGGCTTGGGGATAGCCTCCCCCTACCACTAAAAATAGATGTTCCAATCCTCGACATCTGACAAAATAACACGCCACAAATCAACACTAGTGAAGGTAACAACGCACGATATGAAATAATGAACATAAGTTTCCTAACAGTATACACAATCTCTCAAAGATAAGTGCAGATGTCTTCGTACCGATCCTCAAGATTCTACTTAGACTTGTCTTGTACACACATGAGACCTATGAACCTAGGCTTTGATACTATTTGTCATGACCAAAAAATGGACGTGATGACACTTGTCTACTCCCACCAAGACAAGTCAGCCTCAACCCAACGGAACGAAAGGAATGCAAAAAAATATAACAAGAATAAGATAAAGCAGAAATCTTATACTTTCTATTAAAACCCCCAAAATCTGGTTTTCACTTGTACAAGCCACTAAATACATAAAGTGAAAAATTGAAATAATTACAAGTCTCAATATTTTCTTCTAAAATAGAACAAAACATAAAGGAAAGGAAATGAGGGCCCGCCGAGATGACAAGCAACTACCTCTCTATAGTCCTTTGATAAGCCTAAAAAAGTAGGAAAAGAGCAATCATGCTATACCTTGCTAAGAACCTTCACAAGCGTAGAAGCAAGGAATGAGTACCAAAAACACGGTACCCAGCAAGCAACCTAATAATCAAGGCATCTAGCTAGAAATTGAATACCCCTTACACTCCTACCGAACCTCCTCAAAATAAAATATGTATAGAAATCAGCCCAACCTAACTGTTCAATAATGCACGACTCACAAGGCACAATATTTACAGTTCAACAGTCATAAATCAATAAGCAAATGAATCAAGTAAGTCGATCTCAATGTCAAGTAGATCAATCACACGTAACAAGTGTATCAACCACAAGTAACAAGTAAGTCACACATAAGCATCTAAATGCATCAAATCACAATAATCAATCTCTCACCGAAACCATTTTCTGTAGGTACTATATTACTAGCCAAAGTCATTTCACATCGGCTTTATATCAAATAACTAGTCGTAAATGACCTCGGTATAATAACACTCACTGGCAACAACCTTGACATCATAACACTTATAAAAAAATAACCTCGACATCATAACCATCACATGTCTCATCATGGTGTTCAAAAATCAACACACACAATAAATAGCACACCACAGGGAAGAGACAACAATTCATTCAATTTAAGTCCACATTCATGTTATCAAGCATTTCACCAGTTACACAGTAACTGTCACAACAAGGCAATTCACATCACCATATCCATCACATAGCCTTTTTATTTAAACCCTTTTTTATTTATTAAGATTTATCAAGTGGATAATTAATCCTTAACTTCATACTCATTACTCCCAACACACAAACAACGAAGGGAATACATGAATTCTACTAGAACACAAGATTTAGAAGATCATTTGTCTTAAATCAATCAATAATCAGTACATGAGTTGAGTCTTCCCCTTTCGAATCACTTTCAAAGCCACACAATCTATGTAAATAAAGTATTCACAATAAATTTCTGAAAACAATAATACCCACATCAATTTTTTGAAAATCAGGTCAATGAACACAAAACCCAATTCTAAAAATAAGGGCCAATTGTATTAATGCATATTTGTGTCTATATTGTCTTATAATATAGGGTTTGATCCTCCTCTTCCCGGAAGTGCTTAGTTAAAGATTACTCAGCTTGATTACTTGGATTGGTGAGTCCTCATGATTTGAGGGCAAAGCCATGGATACATATACTGCTTTTATGGTCAATATGGTTTTAGACTTATAAATGGTGTATGAGTTACGTCTCAACCACTCTTATGATGTTAGAAAGGCTATGTCAAACTTAATAGTATTTCGTGTATTCTCTTATGTACTCTGTTGGTATCATTTATGTCGTCTTATGATTCGAGAGTTATATTCATTATATCTCTTGAATTGTATTTTATTACGTTATGCTAATGACAAGTGTCTTGTTTAGGGTCTCTCGGGATCTTATTTGCCAAGTCACGTCTAGGAAGTACATTGGGTCATGGCAATGACCTAATGATTTATTGGTTGGAATTTTGAATTAACCATTTTTTATTATTTTGGAGTTTGTTTTCTCTTATTTGTGATGATATTTGTTAAGATGCTTCTGCTTAAAATTAACAAATCAATGTTACATTCTTTATAGATACATGTTTGGAAATAATTGTCTAAGTGCATGATTGAATATTTGGTGAATACTAATTTTTTTTGTGAACAAGCAACTTAAATATTTCTTCACACCAATCAATGCTCTTAATTAGTTTTCCGCTCTAAAGTCAAGAAAATTAGTTAAAATACTTTGACCAATTCAAGTATGTTTTTTTCTTGACTAAATATTGTTATTACTGTAAGTTTATGTTAAAATCATATCATTCCACGATCTTGAATAATTAATATGATATCATCTTAAATTATTTACGTTTTACTATTAGTTATTAGAAATTAAACTTCTAATATCAACTAAAAGTATTGAGAAAATAGAGGATAATAAATTTCCTTTTTCTCTCCTAATTAAGTACCCCTCTTGTTTCTCCGCCCTTAACCCATCTTCTCTCTCCCCATCAATAAACTCCCCTCTACCGGAGCACCACCGCCACCGCAAAGTTTACCTCTTCCACTGACTCTTGTTTATGATGCATCTACCTTAGTGATCCCAAATTTTGCATTAGGTGGCTACTATTTTTCCATCTCTAGTGAAATCACTATCTTTCTCTATACTTGGGGTCGGGATTTTTTTGAAATTGGGTTGAGAATCTACTGGATTTGGATATTTGGGGTCGAGATTGACCATTTCTGAATAGCATAAGAACTTCGTAAATCGACATGGTGACACACTTTTAAAGGTTCTCTTTCATCCTGCGACATTGCTTTCTTGAAGAAGTTTTCTTTGACTGCTGACACTTTGGTCCAGGTTCTATCTTCCAATTTACCCACTATTTTGTAGTTCTTATTCAACTCTGTCTCTATGTGATAGTTCTTGTTCATATTGTCTTTAGTTTCATTTTGATTCTGCCTCTATTTTGTAGAGCTTGTTCTTACTTTTTTCTAATCGCTGATAGTATTCATATTGTCTTCAAGTTTTATAGTTTAATTTTCCTCTTGTCATGATTTTTACATAGTTTTTATGCTCTTCGTCTTTCAGTAAAAAAAGTATCTCTTTGTGCTATTTTTTTCTCTCTATTATCATGTGATCATATAGAAGAGGACTCTACGATCCAAATTTAATCATTCATTTTTGCTTATTGTTTGTGTAATCTTCTGCTCTATTTTTCTGCCTTTTTCCATTGCCTTCAAATTTCACTTATTTATTTTTTTATATAGTTCCACTTGACTAGAGTTAGTTGTTTTTTTTTCTTCTCATTTTTTTCTATTTTTAGTATAGTTAAGTGGTCCCAGACTCTCCTCTTGTTTCAATAGTTTTAGTAGATTCCTAGGGGTTTTATTGTATGATGGTGGACTAGGTTGATATCTTTGGTTAAGTTCGGGGTAATAAGAAGTAAGGGTAAGTGAGTTATGGGTTCTTCTAAGTTGAGATAAGGGTCTTGGAACATAGGGTTGCTGACAAAAAGGTCCATAGAGCTAATCAAGATTCTCATGAAGAGGAAGATAAATATAACTTGTGTTTAGGAGACCAGATGGTTAGGTTCCAAGGCAAAACATTAAGCTAGTTATTAGTGGGCTTACTTTGAACGTTATTAATGCTTATGTGCCTCAAGTGGGTTATGGTGGCTAAGACGACAACTGTCAAATGCTTGTATGTCGAGCTAAGGGCCATAGGATGGGATAATAAATTGTATAAGCTCACAAAAGCAAGAGGATAAAGGTTCGCAATTTGAATGAAGTAAAATGCAACAAGAATGATGAAGGCAAGGTGTTGGTGGAAGGGAACTCAATTACGCAATGAGAGAAAACTGCTTCCACAAACTCTTAAACAAAGAAGGAGATAGAAATATTGTGTTTGGTGATTTGGTGCACTATGAAAGACTCAGGAATTAAGGTACTTATGTGTTTTAGGGTTGACGAGGATGTAGATTCAATTAGTAGGATGAGCAAGGGAAGAGAGACCAAACTTGATGAGAATTTGGTGGAATTTTAGAAGAGCACAAACAAGATAGGTATGAAGTAGTTGATTGAATTATTTGATACTATTTTTAAATGATGAAAATGCCCAATGAATAAAGATTGAGTACAATGGTTCAATTGTATTAAGAATAAGAGTGATATTCAAAACTGTAACAAATACATGGATATCAAATTGTTAAGTCATGCTATGAATGTTTGCAAGAGTGTGGTGGATATGAGGGTGAGGAGAGGGATGTCCATTTATGAAAATCTATTTTGGATTCATGCCGTAATGATCGACTACTGAAACATCTATCTTATGCGGAGACGGGTGGAAAAGTACAGAGAAAGAAGGAGGGAAGGAGGGACGTTCATATTGTGTTGATTGACCTTGAAAAGGCCTATGATAAAGTCATGGCGGATGTCCTTTGGAAGTGCTTGGAGGCTAGATTTGTCCTAGTGGTATATATTACGGAGATAAATGACATGTACGATTGAGCCAAGACTCAGACTCGAAGAACTTTTAAGTTGAGATGAGGCCGCACCAAGGATCACTTCTTAGCCTTTTTCTATTTACCTTTGTTTTGGATGAGTTGACACAATCTATTCAAGATGAGTTTCCATGATGCAGTTATTTACGGATGACATAGTACTGATCGATAAGACATGGAATATAGTTAATGATAGGTTAGAGGTTTAGAGACAAACTTTGGAGTCCTAAGGGTTTTGATTGAGTAGGACCAAAATGAAATGTTTGGAGTGCAAATTCAGTACTGCATCAGATGAAACAAACGTGGAAGTGAGGGTTTCCAAACAAACTATTCCCAAGAGAGAAAGTTTTAAGTATCTTGGATCTATAATCTAGGGTAGAGGAAACATCGATAATGATTTCACTCATCACATTGGGACAACATAGATGAAATAGAGGCTTGCTTCAGAAGTCTTGTGTGATAAGAAAGTGCACTTAAATTTAAATGTAAGTGCTACGGAGTAGTGGTTAGTATGTCCTTATTATATGGAGTGGAGTGTTTGCCAATCAAGAACTCACAAGTAAAGAAGATGCATGTTGTGAAGGTGAGGATATTGAGATGTATGTGTAGTAATACTAGTAGCGACAAGATTAGGGATGAGGTTATTTGGGAGAAGGTGAGAGTGGCCGATGTGGCAGACAAGATGAGGAAAGCAAAATTGAGATGATTTAGACATATGAAGAGAAGGTGTACATGCTCTAGTGAGGAGGTGTAGGAGAGTGGACGTTGGGGGGTACATGGAGGGTTGATATAGGCCAAAAAAGTATAGGGAAGATGTAACTTGAAGGTACATGGTGCAATTTCATATTATCAAGGACATGAATCTACATAGGAAGGAGTGAAGGTCGCGTATTAGGGTAGAAGGATAATAGAGATAGATCGTTGTCTTGCCTTGCGATGGTTAGGATTGTTAGTGCCTATCGTAGTACTAGTCGTACTCTTTTAGGTTTGGCCATATGTTGTGTATTGTGTTTCAATTATCACACTAATTTGCTCTAGGCTTTATTGTAGACTTGACACTGATTTTCTTATTAATTTTTATGTTTTTTTCATTGTTTTCTCCTTTCTTTTCTTGAGTTGAAGGTTTTTGGGAACATCATCTCTATCTCCATGAGATAGTGGAAATGTTTGCATACACTCTACCGTCCCCAGATCTCACCTAGTAGAATTTTTCTAAATATGTTGTTGTTTTTGTAATATCAACTAAAAATATTGAAGTCGTGAGAAAGAGTGCAAAGAATATAGCTAGGAGAGTGCAAATAAAACGATCATGATTTTTCTTGCATGATCCATAGGTATTCGTAGCTCCCTTTATTATAGGGAAGAAAAATGTGCGAGGCAAATCTGCATAAATCAATGAAGACTCTAATAAATTATAGGAACCACATATTATAAGTACTAAATAACATCATATCCCTTCTAGTTTTCTATTTACCAAAAATTCCTTAAAAAGGATATTTGCGGGATACATAGTGTTGTGCACGGGATACATTAGGTTTGATACATTCTACATAGCGGGATACATAGCGTTGTGCACGGGATACACTAGGTTTGATACATTCCACATAGCGGGATACATAGCGTTGTGCATGGGATATATGCGGGATACATAGCGTTGTGCATGTGATACATAATGTTTGATACATTCCACATAGCGGGTTACACAGCGTTGTGCACAGGATACATGTGGGATACATAGGTAAATAAGGGATTTTTGAAAATTTTGAAATAAGTAGAGATAAATGGATATTAAGGTAAGTAAAGGAGTGTACTTAAATAATTTGTCCATATTTTATTTTCAACCCGCACTTAATGCATAATTTTTTAATAAAACTGTATTTTACATAATTTAATAGTAACCCACCCAAATAATTATCTTAATCAATCCCATACGTAATGTTAGTTCTTTTTTCACTGTATTCCGTTATTTTGCTTTGTTTTGTTTCTTATTATAACAGTAATACCTTTTCATGTTTTTGTGACTTTTCAATATATTTGTAATATATTTTCTACTAATTTCTCTTTTAAAAAATAAAATGAAGATTTTTTTGTATATAAGAGATACTAAGTGTTCCAACTATTATGATTATGAACATTATAATTTCTCTCACTGTTAAATTCGTCTATTGAACATAAATATAAATGTTAAGTTATAAATTTCATCTTATGGCTTATAGACTTATTTTTATAATTTTAGCTTAAATTCAATACAATAGTTATAAACAATTTTAAATTTACTCAAATTCTTAAAAAAAAGAAAATACTAAAACATCATTTTAACTTAAAAACACTTCAAATAAATCAATCTAAACGTATTCTAAAACAATAATACAATAGACACAAAGATAACAAAAGGGGCTCAAACATGAAAAATTTTTTGCTCTAAATTACCTAAATCATTCAATGTTTTATGACTGTGATGTAGTGGGTAAATCAAGAGAGACCAATTTTGAATGTGGTATAAATTTTAGGGGTGAAGAAAGAATTTTTTTTCAAAAAGTATCAAACAAAACATATAACTGCATGTAGGGCCCACTTTTCCATTTGGCAATTTATTAATGGCTCCCACATAACTATTGTCGCCTATGTTCACGAAAATTTTGTGACAAAATAAAAAGTAACTGACACAAATAAAGAAATAAAGAAATAAATTTGACACAGGCAATGATTAAACGATCTGACACAAATATCAAATAAAAACAAAACTTCATAATTACTGACATACTGACCTTTTGTGTCAGTTAATTATGTGGGTATTTTGTATTTTTTTTTGTCGTGTCTTAAATACATGGTATTTTCAGAAAATAAAATTGCAATAGTATTTTATTTTTTATTTGATGTTTATTCCTCGATTAATTTAAATTTGTGTTGTGTAGAATCTCATTTGGAGGGAAATATTATCTATCAAATTTTTTTCCTACTATGACTCGAACTCAAGATCTTGGGTTAAAAAGAACAACTTCATCCTCTACACCACATTTTCTTATAATAACACAATATTAATTATGCTTCATTATTGAATTTATCAATTTAAACTTAACAGTTGAAAATTATTACAAATAGAAGTTATAACAATAAATTAATTCATCAACACCATAAAATAATAGAATAAAAAAAGTCTTCTATTCATTAAGTTTGGTGAAACTGATGAAGTTTTGATGTTATCAAAGAGAATTAAAGGTGTTTAGATTTTATTCTTCTTTTTGGATGGTACAATAAAAACATATTCAACATATATACTATATTTGTGAACATATCTACGTATTCTATCCTAAATGGAAAGAAAACACAAACTTCCTTACTTAAAATTGGGTTGAGATAATTGCAGTAGATCTATTAACCTTGAAGCAATTATTTATAGAAAAAATTCCTTTGCAACAAAAAAAAAAAAAAAAGAATTAGGCCTGAAAAAAGAGAAGAAATGATTATTCTTATAAAACTGTGTAACACTCAAATAATATGACAAGATGGGATTAAACGCATAAAGCTTAAAGTAGAAAATCTAGTAAGAAATTAAAACGATAAATACTTATATTCCTCTTGATAAATACATCAAATTAATTAAGTGCAACATTGATATTTTACATACACATTTATGATTTAACATGATTAAATCATAATTTTTATTTGTAATTATTAAGGCTAATTGATTAATTCAACGTATACTTTATGGGTAAATATCTACCTTTCTAAAATAGACATGCATATTCTATTTCTATTCAAAGTACAATATGGATTAATGAATGAGATTATAAAAAAATAATAAAGAAATATTTTTTAGATATAAATATCCAAAAATTAGTAACTATTTGTACCAAACACATCCTAAATGATAAAATATAAAACTCTAAATTTTCATGATTTTTTTTTATAATTCTTAAATATGTATTACTATTTTAGCATTAGTCACAAATTCATGATAATCTCGTGGTTTAGAAAATAAGAGAGGTAATTCATAATTAACTAAACAAAAACAAAATAACTTAAGTATTTTAAGATTCCCTTCAAACGAGTAACTTGTGATATCTTCACACAAAACAATATTCAAACATCAGTGTATTAAGATTTTATTCAAGCAAGTAACGTGTGATGTCTTCACACAAAACAATATTCAAACACAAGTATTTTAAGAATCCATTCAAGCAAGTAACTTGTGTTGTCTTCAGACAAATTATTAATATTTAATTTTATCTTAATAATAATTACTATTAATAGAAAATTATAATTTTATCTTAAAAAAATATTTTACTAGTAAGGGAGTTATCACTCGCGTGAGATGACAAGCACTGTGATTCGTAGGTAAATCAATGTATATTGTTTAAATTTGAATGATACTAAATTTTTATTGTTATTGTTGAATAGAACTTGGGCTAAAAAATATTGCTTTAATTTTATTTTTTTTATAATGTCATTCATTAATCCATATTGTACTTTGAACGGAAAAGGGCCTAAAATACCCTTCAACTATACGAATTGGTGCAAAATTACCCTTCTTCTACCTTTCGGGCCTAAAATGCCCTTCATGTCAACCTTTTGGCTCTATTTTGTCCTCATCTTTAACAACCTAAATAATAATCTTAATTAGCAAATTCATTTATGACGTATCGCTACCCT
Organism: Solanum infundibuliforme; assembly: GCA_029582565.1. Classification (NCBI taxonomy): domain Eukaryota; kingdom Viridiplantae; phylum Streptophyta; class Magnoliopsida; order Solanales; family Solanaceae; genus Solanum; species Solanum infundibuliforme. Next base: position 50,932 of record JAJOOG010019484.1, read on the forward strand.
ATTGGCTATCCTAATAATTAATTAAACTAATTAAAAAAATCAAATACCCACCAAAAAAAGCCCTACCCGTTAAAGTTACCCAAATCTTTTAACCCATCTTTCATCCCAAAGCTTAACACATTTCTTCCACCTCTAAAAGAGTATAAGTTTAATCACAGTGCATTCACAATATCTTAACCTCTCTCAAGTACGAAAAACAACATACCTTGAGGAAGGCTAGTGTTGTTTTCTCTCTAAAGAAGGTAACTTAATGAAGTTGTTTGGATTCTCTCTTTGTGGGTTGAGGATGACAATCTGAGCTCACTAAAATTCCTTGTGTCACGACCCAGACCGCCGTGATTGACAACTCAACTAAGCAATTTAATCAGAAGCTAAGCATTTAAAGCTACGGAAGCAGGTTTAAATAACTAAATAAATAATACGGTGTTCCCATAAACTTCGGGAGTTCAACTAACATCTAACAAGTAATGCAAAAATAACCTCTAGAACCTGAAAGTCATTGTACCAAAACATCTAAAGTCCAACAAGTCTAAGAGAAAGGGGTACAACCCCAACCAACATAAACCACTACTTAAGCAATGTCTAAGTCCGAAAAAAATGGACTAAACAAAAACGAAGGATCCATGACAACCTGAAAGAACTAGCTCACTCTTGAATCAGGTCTCAATCAGAGCCGAGGTCTGCCCGTAGCCGCTTGAAGATGCCCTGTACTTAACAAAGAACGAGCAAGTGCAGTATCAGTACACAACCACAGTGTACTGGTAGGATCATGCGGCCATTCCAGTAAGCGAACATATATATAAGCAGTCATAACAAAGCAAACACGCATGTACAGAATATATACACATATACTGGTTATCATTTCAGGAGCAATGTACAATTCCACATTCTCATTAACAAGTAAATATGACAATTCAATAGTCCTCTCATGGAACCCATACCCAAATTGCTAGTGTGCCAGAACGCGACACCCGATCCCAATTAGTGTGTCGGAACGTGACACCTGATCCAATGTCTGTGTCGGTACATGACACCCGATCCAATATTTCTGTCGGAACGTGACACCCGATCCCAATTAGCATACCACAATCACAATCACAATATACATTCTCATAATCATACAATCAAGTGTTGATTCATGGCATACAATCGTTCATTCATACTCATTTACATTAGGTTTGATCAATAATGCTTCACTCACATAAATACATGCATTACAATGAAGTGAATACTCACATACATCACACAAACATGAAATCAAACCATCACCTACCTCGAAACCAAGCTTAATCCCCCTAAGGCACTTGATTCTTCCCTTTTAGGATTCTTTCCGCTTGTTCTAGGTCTACAAACAAGTAATAACACACAATGATCAATAATTAAGGTCTAATTTACCAGATTATAACAAACCAAATAACCCAAGACAAAACCCATGATCCCAATACCCAATTTAGGGTTTTTCTCACCATTAACTTTAGATCAAAACTTTCCCCCAATAATAATTACCCAAGATTCTAAGTTCTACGGATCGAAAAATGGATTAGGGGAGTAAAATCCTTACCTTTAATGCTAGAAGAGGTGGAAAACCTTTAAGAAATAGCCCTGGGTCGTCTCTTAGCTCTCAAGAATGAAATTTGCAGAAAATAACATTTTTGGGGTTTAATCCTGACTTAAGTCACGACTGGCCCGCAACAGCAAACCTCATCGCGCCACAGTGGCCCCATCCCGACGGGATAAATCCCACACTGGCGGCTTGTGCGAAGACAGAACATCGAAATTAGAGTTTCAAACCTCAATTTCACAACACACCTTCAACCCATGACATTCAAAAAGTACTCGTTCACTCTAAGATCAGTTTTAGGAGTTCTACCCACTCGAATTCGAATTCGATTTCGTAAAGTCATACGGGTTCCTCAACGTCTTAGCTATCTACTCATGTGATCAAATTCATAATTAGAGCTCTCATTCATTACCATATTTCTCTAGACCTCACTGACTCAGATTTCGTCCAAATTTGGACTAGGCTAGGAATTTCCAAGTTACTACCCAAAAGTTTTTCTGGTCCCATTCTTTTCCCATTGGCTTTCCCCTAATGACGGAATCAGGTCGTTACAATAGATACTAATATACCCATCATTCATCCCCGAGTAATCAACTAGGAAAGACTGGCTAAAGTAATGGTAGAGTAGTACCTGAATCATCGAACAACTGTGGATACTTGTCTCGCATGTCCTTCTCGATCTCCCAAGTAGCTTCCTCAACCGAACGAAGCTTCCATTGGACTTTCACAGACTTTATCTCTTTTGTCCTCAGCTTCTGGGTATCGCGATCAAGAATTGCAACCGGTTCCTCCTCATAATGAAGGTCTTTGTCTAACAAAACTGAGTCCTATTTTATGATGTAATCCCCGTCCCCATGATACTTCTTTAACATGGACACATGAAATACTGGAGAAACTCCAGATAAATTCAGAGGTAAGTCAAATATATAAGCCACTGGTCCTACACAGTCAAGAATTTTGAATGGTCTAATGTATCGAGGACTAATCTTGCCCTTCTTGCCGAATCTCATCACCCATTTCATGGGTGACACTTTAAGAAGAACTTGCTCACCAGTCTGAAATGACATGTCTCTTACCTTTTGGTCTGCATACTTTTTCTGTCGACTTTGGGTTGCTAGGAGCTTAACTATGCTGCTTCTTACCTTATCTTGAGCATCCTTCACCAAGTCAACCCCCAAAGGTTTCACATCTCCAGCCTCAAACCATCATATGTAAGAACTTATCCCAGGGTAGGAACTTATCCCAGTGTTCTCCAAAGTCAATCACATGCTCTCAACATGTCTTCTAACACTTGAATTGTCCTCTCAGACTGCCCATCCGTTTGCGGATGGAAGGCTGTGCTAAAGGTGAGTTGAGTACCCAACTCCTCATGCAATTTTCCCAAAACATGGATGTGAACTGCGTACCACAGTCTGAGATGATAGAAAGGGGCACCCCGTGCAGCCTCACTATCTCTTTCACATAAACCTTAGCCAACTGCTGAGCATTATAGTCTGTTCTGATTGGAATAAAATGGGCTGACTTAGTTAATCTTTCAACCACTACCCAAATAGAATCATACTTTTCCAATGTCTTGGGAAGACCAACCACAAAATCCATAGCTATCCTTTCCCACTTCCATTCCAGAATTGGCATTCTCTGAAGCAAACCTGCAGGTCTTTGGTGCTCATATTTTACCTGCTGGCAGTTTTGGCACTTAGCCACAAACTCCGTTATGTATTTCTTCATGCCAGGACACCAATAAAGTCGCTTCAAATCTCGGTACATCTTGGTCACACCCGAATGAATGGAATAACGCGAACTATGGGATTCTTTCAATAAATTCTTAATCAAGTCGTCCACTCGAGGAACACAAATCCTTCTTTTAAAACTGAGCACACCCCCTGCATTAAGAACCATATCTTGTGCCTTACCAGACAATGTCTTCTTTCTAAGCTCATTCAAATTCTTATCCTCAAAATGTTTTGCCTTGATCTCCTCAATGAAGGTGACCCTCACCTCAATGCTAGCTAACATCCCACCTCTTTCTGAGATGCCCAACTATATGAACTTAGACTTCAAAGTTTGAATTTCCTTAGCCAAAGGTCGTTGGGATACACCCAAGAAAGCTAGACTACCCATACTCACCGCCTTCTGGCTTAATGCGTCTGCCACCACGTTAGCCTTACCCGAATGATACTGGATGGTCACATCATAATCCTTGAGTAACTCCATCCACCTTCGTTGTCTCAGATTTAGATCATGTTGAGTAAATACATGTTGTAGGCTACGGTGGTCAGTAAATACCTCACACTTGACACCATAAAGATAATGCCGCTAGATCTTGAAAGGAAACACTACCGCTGCCAACTCCAAATCATGTGTCAGGTAATTCCGATCATGCACTTCAACTGCCGCGATGCATAAGCTATGACACTCTTATCCTGCATCAACACGACACCCAAACCCGAATGTGAAGCGTCACAATAAATAATAAAATCTTTACCTTCCACCGGTAGTGCTAGAATAGGTGTTGTGGTCAAAAGAGTCTTGAGCTTTCTCTTCACATTTTTCAATCCATTCGAAAGACACCTCCTTCTTGGTCAACCTTGTCAGATGGGTGGCAATAGAAGCAAAGTTTTTCACAAACCGACGATAGTAGCTAGCGAGCCCCACAACTCATAACTTCAGTCATAGAGATAGGCCGGACCCAATTCTTAACAACTTTAATCTCTTGGGGATCTACCATTACCCATTCCCTTGAAACTACATGACCAAAAAGGCAACTGAAGTCAGCCAGAACTCACACTTAGAAAATTTAGCATGCAACTTTTGTCTCCCAAGAACACCCAGAACAATACGAAGAAGGTCGACATGCGCTTCTTTACTTCTTGAATAAACCAAAATGTCATCAATAAAAACAATCACAAACGAATCCAGAAAGGGTTTGAACACACCATTCATCAAATTCATGAAAGTTGCAGGCGCATTTGTCAACTCAAATAACATCACTAGAAACTCATAATGCCCATAGCAGGTCCTGCATGCCCTTTTTGATATATCCTCAGGCCTAATATTTAACTGACGATAACCAGACCTTAGATCAATCTTAGAGAAAACGGATGCACCCTGCAACTGGTCAAAAAGACCATCTATCTGAGGCAGTGGCTACTTGTTCCGAATGGTGACCCTATTCAATTGTCGGTAGTCTATGCACATCCTCATATTACTATCATTTTTCTTAACAAACAAGACAGGGGCACCCCATGGAGAAGCACGAGGACGGATGAATCCTTTATCAAGAAGCTCTTGGATTTGAGCCATAAGTTTTCTCAATTCTGTCGGAGCCGTACAGTAAGGAGGGATGGAGATGGGGTGAGTACCAGGTTCCAAGTCAATGCAGAAATCTATATCTCTATCCAGTGGCATACCAGACAAATCGGTAGGAAACACTTCTCTAAATTCTAACACCGCATGAATAGACTCAATAGAGAGAGACTCAACATCAACATCAACATCCCGAATATAGGCCAAATAAGCCAAACAACCTTGCCCCACCAGTTTCCTAGCCGAATGGAGGATGTGACCTTAGCTGGCTTAGTCTTGTACACCCCTTCCCACTCTAACTTTTCCTTACTCGGGATCTCTAGAGTCACATACTTAGTATTACAATTAAGCACAACATAATAGGGAGACAACCAAGTCATGCCTAAGATTATATCAAAGTCAGTCATATCCAAAATCACCAAATCAGCCCAAGTTTGAAAGCCCATAAACAAGATATGACAAGCACGATAGACATGGGTGACTATGACCGACTCTCCAACTGGGGTAGAAACATGGATAAGGGCATCAAGTACATCACAAATCAGATCAAATTTCAAGGTAAACTGAACTGACACATACGAATAAGTAGAACCCGGATCAAACAAAACAGTAGTCATCCGATCACATACAGTAGTAGTACATATGATCACTGCATCATAAGACTCTGCCTCACTTTTACCTGGAAAGGCATAACACTTAGCCCGGTAATCTTGACGGGCGACCTCATTACCTAGCTGCACTGCTCCATTACATACATTACAATTTCCCCAGCCTCCACGGCCTCGCTGATTTTCTCTTCGCCCACCTTTTGGACGCCCTCTTCCATTATTACCATTGCCTGCAGGTACCACTACTCTAGTCTGCTGCTACGCGGGGTCAAATATGCGCGGGTGGGGACAATCTCTCCTCATATGCCTAGGTTTCCCATAATTATAACAAGTGCGATCAAAAGACGGATTGCTGCCCGCCGAAGGTGCGGCTCCCTGGCTATCCTGAATAACATTCTGATAGGGAGTTCCTGCGTAATTACCTGTAGAAGCAGGCATATCGGACTGAATTGGCCGAGCTGCAAGTGTCGGCCTCCCTGAACTTCTCGATTAGGAACCCTGAAAGTTACTTGTGCTCTTAGCTTTCTTAGCCAACGTCTTAGCTTGCCCATCACCCCTAACTCCTTCCACTTTCTTCACAAAATCTATTACATCATTAAAACATTTCCCTGCAGAAGTCATGTGAACAAACAATACATGTAAATTGGAGTTCAGTCCCTTGACGAATAGACGAATCCTCTCTTCTTTGGTAGTCACCAGTTGCGTAGCATATCTAGATAAAGCATGAAACTTAGTCTCATAAGCAACCACAGAAATACCACCTTGCTCCAAAGTCATGAACTCATCCTTCTTACGATCTCTCAAGGTCCGGGGCACATACTTTTCCAAAAATAGAGCATGAAATTGGGTCCAAGTGAGTGGGGGTAAAACTGATGATCTGCATTCCACATAGGACCTCCACCACTGCTTAGCCTCACTCTGAAGCTGAAAGGTTACAAACTCTACCCCATGCTAGTGTACAATACCTATTTTATGCAGCCTCTTATATAATTGGGTGAAATTAACTTTTGGAGATTGAGATTTCTTGGGACCCAATGGATGAATGTAATCCACTGGTGAATTCCCACATACCTTAGCAATCAAAGCCCTAAAGTCAATAGAGAAAAAGGATACTTGAAGCATGAACTCTAGTTTTCTTCCTTGAGCTAGAGAGAGAATTTTTTACAGGACACTTGAGAGAATTTGGAGTGATTTTGGACTAATTTTAATGAGTAAAACGGTTAGGGGTGGTTTCTAGGTAAAAAATGACGTAGTTTAGGGGTTGAGTAGTTAGGAAAATACTAAAATACCCTTAATTAAAACTGTCATAAATGACCTACGGTTCTGACCTACAGTCTATAGATCTTTTATGGCCTTGTACTGGTCAACCATAGAACAAACATTAGAAACCCATACTCCATTTAATTGCCACGAGACCTTCCTACAATCCGTTGTGTGGTCTATGACATGTAGACACTCTTTTGTAGATCCCAAGTTTAAGCAAAAATCTTACCAAGTCTAAATCTTTCTACGAGACTCATCTACGACCCATCCAACACCCTACGATCTGTCCTTTCCACTCGTGGGTCAAATTTTAGAAACTTAAATTTTCCGAAACTCATCCAAGGTTCTACAATTACCTTCCTACGGCCAGTAAAACTTCCTACGGTCCGCAGTTTAGTCTCGTAAACCGCTACATCTGTGCAAAAACTACACTTTTCCTTTCCAATCAAACTTTCCAATTTCCAAGGTGTTATAGGTGGCCTATAAGTTTTCCTTACCACCTAGCTTATTAGTGGTGAATCATGTGTTTCATGTTTCCATGCTTTGAAAGTATGTCGCAGATCAGTCTCACGTGCTTTCACTCGATTCAGTGGTGTTGAGTCCAGACTTATCATTCGAGGATGTGCATGTAGCTATATTGGATATGAAGGTTTGAAATCTTAGAGCTAAGGAAATAGCTTTAGTGAAAGTGCAGTAGAAGCACCATTCTGTGGGGGAGACGAGTCTAACATGCGTGCCATTTATCCTCAGCTTTTCGAAGCTCTAGGTAATTCAATTAATTTATGTTCAAGGATGAACATGGGTTTACTGGTGGATAATGTAATGATCCAAAAGGTCATTTTTGGAAATTTTCATGAAATTACCATTTTACCTCTTCGATAGTTGCCCCGAGGCATCTTTGATTAGTCGGTAAACTTGGTTTGGGAATTTTTAAGCTATTTATTAATGAAGATTATTTAGTTGACAGGTAGTATTTTAGATAATTAATTTAATTGGTAGTTAATGAGTCAAATAATTTATAATTTATCTATTTAATAACCTATATCACTTAGGCAATATATTAAAATAAGTTAGTAAGATTTGTCACTTTTTAGTATATAATTATTTTAAAAAGAATTGATAACTAATGCAAACTTGTTCCTTAAAGGCTAAAGGCACAATTCTTGTTGTTTTAATTGTTCTGTTTATTGAATTGTTGGATGTTAAATTTGATTTCCTAAGGGACAAACTTGTAATACCTAATGATGAGTAAATTATGATCTACTCAATAGAGATGGAGTAGGTAGAATGGATCTTTACATTTAAGTTAAGGTCATGCATTTTGTTTCCGTTGTTGAAGTTATCGATCACGAACTTATGTATTTGACTTTGAGTCCATATTTTTCTTATAATTATCACATTGTCATTCAAGTTTTGATAATATTTGTGAATATAATTGAATATTATGTGTATTATATTATATGAAAATCAATAGAGTGATGTTATTTGGAGAAATTAAGACTTAATCATTGGCATGAAATTCAGAAAATATGTTTTCATCTATTGGTTGACATCAAGATTTAGGAGCTTGATTATAGATTTTGGTGAGTTTTTGGGTCAAGACTAAACGTATAGTAATATGGGTGTAGTTAGTTTGTAAGTCTTATTGTGATTATTTATTTGACTAGATTGCATTGATTTGGAAGCCCAACGAAAGGGGAATGCTCAAGTTCCGGAGTGATTGTTCGATTATCTCGTATTTCCGTATTGTATGTGTTAGGGAGTAATGGGATTTTGTTCATGGGTTGACTTGTTCATATTGAATGATCCTAATGATGAAAAAGGGGTAATAAAAGGCAACTTGTTTATACATTGATGTGTGATGTGTTGAGATTGATTTGAAAGGTTTATTGATTCATTGTTGATGTTGTACCCTGATTGTGCCATTGTGAATTGTGCATTGATGTGGAAATGGGAATCTCCTCATTATTTGTGTGAATATGCCTATTTGCATTGATTCTAAGACACGATTTTGACAAGTGTTATGTGAATTGAGGAAAAATAAAGAATTACATAGGATTCCCTATTTTGAGGGACGGCGATAGGTACATTGATTTGAGGGATGTGTCCCACGTTGTGACAAATATATTGATTCGAGGGTTATGTCATACGCCGTGACATATGCATGAACTAATAAGTCCCCCATGGGTCCCGGACTGAGAGACATCATGTGTGTATCATTAGGTCATACATGCATTATTATACTTGGCACTGCATTACATATCTTTATCATTTGTGAACTTGTGAGTGCCATTTTATGGAACTTGTGGTTAATAAACTTGATCATGTGTATTGTTGATCCGTAATTATTGGAGTGTTGTTATTGAGCTATGTACTATGTAAATTGTGAATTGTTAGGTTAGGATGGTTCTATGCAGGCTGTAGTAGTGGAGGTTCTATTTGAGTGTTAGGAGTACCTTTATTCTATATTACTTGGCTTTGTGTTTAGGAGTTTATTTGTTGAGTATTGTGTTATTTTGGTACTAATGAGAGGTAGATTTGCCCTTATTTAAGGTCCATTTAGATTAATAATTAGTGTCTTATTTTAATACAATATTGATGATTTGCAGCTATGAGGTCAATTGGACAAGGCAATGACTGATGTTTAAAAGAATGGCTAAAAATACAAAAAAATAAGTGCAAAGTGAACATTGTTGATCGCCTAACATGAAAGGCGGATCACCAAGTGGGTACGACCTCACCTAAATTGACAGTGCATAAAACTTCTGTCTATCAAAGAAGATAAGAGAACTCCAGTAGAGAAGGTGATGCGCCAAATGAGAATGGCGGTCATGAGGCACATTGCCCAAAGCAACAGTGTGCAACGCAAAGATTGAATGCTCGAAAGGTGAACAAAGGAGGTATTCAACAATTTCTCGAACGTAAAAGTTGACTCAATCGAGTTTCTCAACTGAGGTTCAAACACCTGAAGCCTAGAGCATCACAAGGAGAGCGGAGGAGTGAAAGGCGATCTGCCGAACAAGTTCATCGAACGGCCCAACAGGTTCGGCGATCCCTACTAAATTCACTGAGTCAGTCACAAAGTGGATTTTTGGGTCAAATTTTGGGAAGGTATAAATATCCCAAAGGAAAGTTTTTAAGAGAGTGTATTTGGATAAAGGGATATACAGTTTTACAACTTTACATTTGAAGAACACTTTTCTAGCCTTTGGGATTTTACAACTTTGAGTTTAAATGTGATAGATTGAAGTTGAATCCAAAGTGGGTTTACTCTAAATGGGTAGATTTCAAGTTAACCATGGTTGTTTCATGAAAGGTATAATTGCTTTACGTTTTGTGATGGGAGGCTAAAACCCAAGATCTAAAGGTGCTTAAATGGGGTTGGGTGTTGATTTAATGTAGTGGGTATTGTTCTATGATATGTTTTGCTGTTGTTCATACATGAATTTTCTCTAACTAACATGAGGTGAACCTGTGGGTTAAGGTTGCAAACTTAATTCATACTTTCGATCTCCAGTTGATGCTCGAAAGAGATTAGTTGGAGTGGGTAATCATTTCACTACTAGCATTTGGGTTTGGTGGTTGTAGCTTGCTTGAAAGAGAGGTTATGGGTCAGATCTATTTGCCCTTTTCTTGACAGAGAGAAATGGGTAAGGTATTGGGTTGCTTAGGATTTGCATATAGATGAGACCGAAAGGAAACTCTATGCATAGATGCTTTGAGATCGAAAGATGATTAGCGTCAAGGAAGATGACTTAGACTATTCATGAATGTTTATCACTATAGAGATGCACAATCACTCCTATGTGACATTTATTTCCAATCCCCGAACCCCTAAATTACTTGTTAACTCTTGATTTCTTTGATAATTTAGTTTAAGTGTGAAAATTAATAATCAAATCTTTATATTAAGTTGGTGATACCATCCACCCAATTGTTATTACTAATGCAATGATCTAATGTAAAGTCTAAATTTGTTGATAAGAAATTCTCTATGATATACCATTCCCTGCGTATTTTGACCTTGACTCTTCTTTGGTTTTTACTGACTACGATTACTCACTCTTATGATTGGTTTTTTAGGGTGATTTGAGTGTTATAAAAAAATCACACCGTTGTAAAGGAACGGTGGTTGAGAATTATAATTGTGAAATTAGATTTTAAATTTTGTTTATTTGTAGTAGATTTGTTGTTTGGTGTTGTTGTTGGATAATTTTAATGTAGACAATGAGTGACCACGGGAGGGACAGTGACAATACTATCGTCAAAATGACAACATTGGTGATTTAAATGATATGTTCGCCAATGTTATTCAAATGACTGGAGCAATCTGGATACCTCCTACAACCGGGAGGACTGTGTTTTACATCGCCGAAACTATGATACAATTGCTCCAGATGAAAAGAATTTTTGGGGGTCTAGCTCATGAGGATCCCCATGAACACATTAGGAATTTAAAGGAGGTATGTGGACCCGTTGTGTTCAAGAATATCTCGTAAGAATCCATAAGGTTGAGATTATTACATTCTCTTTTAATGGGGGAGGCTACAAGATGGCTGGTAGAGTTGCCAAATGATTCAATCACTTTGTGTGAAGAGCTAACTGATGCTTTCTTGGAGAGATTCTTTCCACCCTCGAAAATGATTAAACTTCGACTCCAAATTCAAAATTTCAAGCATGTTGGAGGTGAATTTTTGCATGATTTATGGCTAAGGTTCAGGAAGTTGCTCTTGCAATGTCCAACGCATGGCATTCAAACAATTTGTTGATGCAATACTACTATTGCAGCCTTGATTTGGTCAACAAAGGTGTGGTTCATCAGTTGGTCCAGGTGGATTAATGAGACAACCATATAATGTTGCTGCATTGTTGCTAGATGATATGACTAAGGGCAACCGAGTGTGGCATACTACATAGGACCAAGTGCATATTCTACAAGTTGGTTTGAGCAAAGAACAAGTTGAGAAGGACCATGAAAGAGATGAAAACATGGCCAAAATGCAGTTGGAACCAACAATGGGCAGTGCCCGGATGATGCCAAATTTGAGGCATTATACAATGAAGAAGTTCAATATTTAAGAAATCAAGTGGGGGGTTTCTCACACCAATTATCAATGAAAAGGTGGGAACCAAGGTTGGAACCAAGGTTGGAACAAGGATAGAGATAGAGGTTGGAAAGACTGGAGAGATAAAGAGATGGAAAAAGATAGATATGTGCCTTCCTATGATCATCCATGCAGAAAAGAACCAGCTGGGCCAAAAGGAAGTCGAACTGAAGACATGCTTGTAAGAATCTACAACAAGTTTGATGGGCTCGATAATGTGTTGAAGGATTTGAAAAATGACTTCTCCATTTTATCCCAGACGGTGAGTCTGACTAAATTCACTAAGTCGGTCACAAAATTGATTCTTAGGTCAAATTTTGGGAAAATATATATAGCTCAAAGGAGAGTTTTAAAGATACTTTTAGATAGAGAGTTTTTGGATAGAAGGATATACAATTTTAAAACCTTGCCTTTGAAGAACACTTTTCTAGGTTTTGGGGTTTTACAATTTGGAGTTTAAAAATGATAAATTGAAGTTGAATCCAAAGTGGTTTTACTCTTAATTGCTTATTTCAAGTTACCCATTGTTGCTTTCATGGAAGGTATAATTTCTTTACTTTTTTTTATGGGTGGCTAAAACCCCAAGATCTAGAGGTGCTCAAATGGGGTTGGGTGATGATTTAATGCAGTGGTTATTTTCCTATGCTCTATTTTGCTGTTGTTGATACATGAGTTTGGTCTAATTACCATGAGGTTAACATATGGGTTAAGGTTGCAAACTTAAATCCTACTTCTGATCTCCCGGTTGATGCTCGAAAGAGATTAATTGAAATGGATAATTAGTTCAATACTAGAAATTTAGGTTTGATGGTTGTAGCTTTCTTGAAATAGAGGTTATGGGTTGGATCTATTTTCCCTGTTTTTGAAAGAGAGAATAGAGTAAGGTATTGGGTTATTTAGGATTTGCATATAGAAGAGATCGAAAAAAGATTCTATGCATAGTTGCTTTGAGATCAAAAGATGATTAGCATAAATGAAGATGACTTAGTCTATTCATGAATGTTCATCACTATAGAGTGGCACAATCACCCCTATGTGACATTGATTTCCAATCCTCACGGCCCTATATTACTTGTAACTCTTGATCTTTGATATTTTAGTTTAAGTGTGAAATTGATAATCAAATCTTTATATTAAGTTGGTGGTACCATCCACACAATTGTTCTTACTAATGCAAATGAGCTAATTTAAAGTCCAAATTTCTTGATAAAGAATTTTCTATGATATACCATTCCCTATGGGATTCGACCTCGACTCTTTGTTGGATTTTTATTAACTATGATCGCTCACTCTTTTTTAATTGGTTTTGGAGGGTGATTTTAGCATTATCAGGTACTCACCTCTTGCTTCTACATTTGTGTAGATTACGAGCTCGGGTCTTCATGATACTCACTATTCTCTTCTTATCCAAGGCTTCATGTGGAGATTTGTGAGGTAGTCGTTTGTCATCTCAGCGGACCTTGTTACTCCTATTTATGATTTTGTTCTACTTTAGAGACAACATCATTTGAGACTTGTGTTTTCTTTCAAATCTATTGTAATGCATTCGAGGCTTGTGCACGTGACACCAAGAGTTTGGGGGCTTATTAAAGTTGATATCATTATCCACTCCATTTTTTTGTGTAAACTTTCATTTTTACTTTTCTTATGCATTTTATATTAATATTTAGGTTTAGACTGATTTGTCTTGATGAGATAAGACGAGTGTCATTACATCAATTTTCGGGTCGTGACGGATTTGTGCGGTGCCACTAGCATGAAAAAGACACACAGTTTTAACCATTTCAACTTGATTATTTTCTTAGGGTTCCTAGTAAATGTTATGTCACAGATTTAGGAGTTTAATTAAGAAATGGAGGAATTTTTTTTTCTTGATAACATTCTCATTACCATGAAAAAATTAATTATCATTGCCTTCATGATATTTTTTAAATCTTCTATTTTCCTTTTTGATATGTTTTTTAATTATCTACCCTTCTTTTTGTGTGTCATTTTTCCCATAACGTTTTTCGTTTTAATAATCTTCTCTGTGTTATCCTATTCTTCTTAGTGTATATCTTAATATTATTTTTTCATTATACTTTATTTCTATTCTTTTTTTCATTTCTTTACCCTTGTTTATTTAGTTCCTTTAGAAATTCAATAATTGTTCTTCTCTAAAGAAAAAAAATAGTGTATAAATAAAATTGTAATGACCCAGCCGTTCATTTTTGAAATTTTTTATAAAACTACTATTTTACCGCTCCCAATGTTAGCCCTAAGTCAGTTTTGAATTTGGCTTCGAGTTTGGAGTTAAAATTTGTGAATTATGGGAATTTTAGAAATTTGAAAAACTAAAGTTGGTTAAAGTGATTTTTGGTGTCTTTTGGAGTTTCGAGTATCGAAATAGAACTCTGTCATTTTCATCAGTCCAACAATGTGGAAATTGGTCTAGGATAGTTTTTGGTTTCAAATTCTTAGTCTTTTTGAGGATTTAAGGTCCCAAGTTAGAAAATTATGGAATTTTAACCTTTGAGTTGACTTTAGTCAACATTCGGGATTCAAATGCTCGAACTAGAATTCCGAGAGTTCCATTGGATTCGGGGGATGATTTTAGGTCTAAAAGAGATCTTGGTTGAATTTTTAGTTGTCATGAGCTTGATTTAACCTTTTTAGGCGTTATGATTAGTTTCTTGTGACTTACACGGGACTTGGGTCAAGGAGACCTCAGATTCATGTTTCGATTGTTCCATTGTATCTGGAACATCAAGAATATTCAATTTGCATATATGGTTTGTGTGTACGGGTTTTTGAATGATTCTCGAAGGTCTTTTTGGGGATATTTTATGCCTTGTGTGATTGATGATTTACAATTTCTGGTGCAGCGTAATTTGTTTATCGCTACTGCAGACCAACTCACACGATCATGTAGTTCTATGTGAATTGGTCATCACAGTCACATGAGTCTCAGTCAAGATAGCAATGGTTAAACTTTAATGAGTTGACTCATTTAACGTATCACGATCACGAAGCCTTGGTCATTGTGGTCGCGATGAGTATTTTGTGCTTAAGCAGAATCAGTTTTCAAAATTGGGGTTTCCACTCGATTCCTCTATTTTTGAGTTTTGGGAGCTTTAGGCTGGCGATTTGAACAAGGTTTTTTAGAAGAAATATTTTGATAACGATTATTAATCTCAAATATTCATTTACCCATTATTATAAATGAATTTAAGTGTTCAAATTAGGGTTTTTGGAATAGTATTTTGGTTCTTCAAGAACCCACGAACTTGCTAAAATTGTGATTGTGAACTTATTCTAATTCCTTTTGAAAATGATTTTAACCAATTATTTCCAAAGCCTTGGTTAATATTTTTAATTAAAGGTTTTGGAATTCAAACTTCATTTTCGGAATTTGGTTTTTGAGTTGTTTTGACCCATTTTTCAAAGTGTTTAGTTTGGGTGTTGTTATTTTTGGAATCTTATTGTGATAACTTGATTGAATTAGATTGTATGGCTTTGGACATTGTTCAGAAAAGGAAGGCTCAGGTCTTGGGTTGACTTTTTATTGAAATTGAGGGAAATGACTTTCTAAACCTTGTAAAAGTTGTAGAATCTTGTAATTTCCTTGATTGTGTGTGTTGGGGAGTAATTGGAATGAGGTGATGGGTTCCATTATTCCACTCGAATGATGTTAATGAATTAAAAGGGGGATTAATGAAAAGGCAATGTGTAGATCATAATACTTTGTGAATTACATTGTTGTGGACCCTAATGTGTTGATTGATTAAACGTTTTGATGACATTATTGTAGATTTGAATTGCTCGAGTTATGGTCTCTTACTTATGGTATGAAATTGTTTATTTGCATTGATTTATGTACACTAAGATGGGACATGTGATGGTTATTGATGTCTAGGTCATTTCCGACAAATGTTATTGATGCTGATGTCATTTCCAATGAGTTTTATTGATATTGAGGTCATTACTGGTGAGTGTTACTGGTGTCGAGGTCATTATCGGCGATTTGATGAACTATGGGCAGTTCCCATGAGTTCTGATTTATATTGTGTAGGATAAATATTGGAACATGTGTTCGGTCTACTTGATTATTTTGCTTTGATGAACTTGATATATGTGATTGATTTACTTGAAACTTGTAATTGTCATACTTTATTTGATGGTTGTTGAACTGTGACTATTGGACTATGATTATGAGAACTTGTGAACTATGTATTGTGAACTATTAGGTTGGGCTGATTTTTATGCATGTTGTAGTTTGAAGAGGTTCAATTGGGATGATAAGAGTACTCGTACTATAGCTAGTTTTTCTTTGTTTATCAGGTTGCTTATTGAGTACCGTGTTTTTTGGTACTTACTCATTGCTTTTACACTTGTGTAGGTTTCGAGCCCGGTATCGTGTGATTGTTCTTTGTCTGGTTTCCAAGGCTTGTCAAAGGAATTGAGACGTAACTACTAATCATCAGGGCATATCCTCTTCTTTCTTTATGTTTATGTATTGTTATACTTGAGAAACAAAGACATTGAGACTTGTAATTATCTTTCAAATTCTGCATACTATACATGAGTGGCTTGTACACGTGATAACCAAGTTTTGGGGTTATATTTTAGAATGAATAAGTTTTTTGATGTTATGTTATTTTTTATTTACTTTCCGTATTTCTTTCGTGTTGATGGGTTGATGCTGACTTGTCTTGGTGGGAATAGACAAGTTCCATCACACCCATTTTTGGGTCATGACGAATCGTATCAGAGCCCCAAGTTCATAGGTCTCACGTGTGTACAAGCCAAATCTAAGTAGATTCTTGAGGATCTGTACGAAAACGTATGTACTTAGCTTTGAGAGGCTATGAAGACTATTAGGAAACATGCTTTTATTCATTCTTTCTTATGTTGCGTGGTTACCTTCGCTAGTGCTGAGTTTCCGCATGTTATTTTGGCATATATCGAGGACCGGAGCCATCTATTACATCAAGATGTGATTGAGACGTAACCCATACATCACATACAAAATCTGAAATAAAAATACATGAAAGCAATAAAAGAGTCTCGGTCCTCGAAACACGAGGACTCACAAATCTTCAATGTCTATATGGGATCACTAGCCACGAGTACGAGAGGTAGGAGCGTCAGACCCTACATTAGTGAAACAATATAGGCAAAATTATGTGTTAGTCCATAGAATGTACCAAGTATGATAGCAATGCATAAGAGTTCTGAAATCATGCAAAAAGGGACTTTATATGACATGCAATGACCAAGCTAAATTATAAAATAACATGTTAGAAAACATATGTCGTAACCATGGCCAATGCAAGCTAAACATCTTTAAAACACATTTGATAAACTTTTAGAAAGTAACCTTGGTTCATTATTGTGGGAGATTTACCTCTAACAAGCATAGACCAAGTGAGCTATAAAATGGAATAAAGTGTCCATCCCATATAGAAAAGAGATGTCCTTACATGCCAAGGTAAGAACCATAAACTTCTAGCTTAGGTGGATGCGCTAGCTAATGTCTATTTAAGACAACCTATGGTGACACATAGTAATGGGACATAGGTAATCACCACTTGTCCCAACGGTGCTAAGCATAAGTCCCACTGATTAGTCATTAATCTTAACTTGTCTTATCATTATGGGACATGGGTAATCGCCGCTTGTCTTATCATCCATGGAAGGGAACATCAAGTAGCCAATCCAAGATAGAGTTCATTAGAATAACTCCTAATTCCTGATTCAAAGTTTAGTTGAGAAAACCTTTCAACCCTATGAATCCTTCATTTGAGAAAACCCTTTCACATTCATGTTTGAGTAGTATGTGGGAAATCCTTTCAGAACAACAACAACAATAACAACAACATCAATGCTTCACTCTCAAAGCAAACTTAAATCATCTATATCAATTTCATTAAAAAAAAAAAACATGCATGTCTTCACATGTTCATCTTTGATAGTTCAAAAGCTTCATCATATGATCAAAATTTAGAAATCATGGATCATGCATGTGTTCAAGTGAATTCAACTTAAACACATGAAATTATCTCAATTCATGTATAAAAAACATAAAACAATCAACTAGATCATAATTGAAAAGAACCCATGAGATTAAATAAAACTCTATCTTTAATTGGAGATTATAACATGCAAAATTGAAGAATTTAGGAACCCTATGGAGGAAGGACTCCATACGTGAATAGTATCATACCTTGATGTCAAGTTCCCACAATCAATGGTGAATTTGGAGACTTGATCTTGAAACCTTAGAATTCTTCTTCAAGCATTAGAGAGATAAATTTTGGGGAAGAACTTGATAAACTTTTGAGAATTTAGGAGAATGAGTTCAATTGGGTAATCTGGGATTTAAAAGCCTTATATAGGGCTTAGGGTAGAGGAAAAAATGATGCAGTGTAGGGTTAAAACGATTAGGGAAAAGATCAAACAGTACCTTAAATTTAACTATTGACTCGACCTACGGTCAGTAGGTCCACTTACGGATCGTCCTGGTGAGTCGTAGGTCAAGTACTGGGACCTAAAACTTTACCCATTTTTTACAGATCCCATGTACGGTCTGTGGGTCTTCCCACGGTCCTTACATACCATCCATCGCCTTCAAAATTTCACTATGTTTGGGACTCACCTATGAGACCTACCTAAGATTCGTATATGGGATGACGAACCATCTTAGTGAACCGTAGAAAGGGTACTGAAATTTGATTTTTTAAAATTATTCACCCCACCACCTACGGTTTCCACCTACGACCCGTAAGATCACCTATGGTCCGTAGGTGGGGAATGTAGACACAAACACCATCTATGAAAATTTTGTATTTTTCCTTCTTTTAAAATCCGGGGTGTTAAACTATGTTTATTCATGTTTCTATACCAGTGGGTGAGTCCTTAGTTGTAGATCAAGTGTATTGATCTTGTCTTGTTTCTCTGGTTGGGTATGATACTTCGGTAGACTTAAATCACTTTTGGGATGGTAGACTTTGATATTACCTTGGGTATAGATTGGCTCTTCTTCTATTCTTGATTGTTATGTGACTTTAGCTATGTCAAGTGCCCTGAGATACATCATTAACAATGCTATATACACCATTTTAAAATATTATGAATTTCATATACAATTGTTTCAAAGACAATAAAATACAATATTGTAAATTTGAAGATAAAACAATCTTAATTTTTTTAGGTTGATGCTCCGACTTACACCAATAGTTTTTGATACAGAGACGGCAGTTCAGAGGCTTAGGCAACCTGGAAGATGGAACAAGTCACCATATGTTACTGAGTTTGGATCTGGTTCATGGAGAAAAGTTGTATCTGATAATTTTGATAGAATTCATCCTTTTTTATTCTAATCATATTATTGGGCCTCATCCATTCATTTTTATCAAAAATACTTTACGTGGAAACAAGTTGGGTTCCAAAAACTCACACCAACAAGTATCTTTTCAAAATGCACTTTCTAAGTAACTTTCATCGTAGAAATAAA
This sequence comes from Solanum infundibuliforme, assembly GCA_029582565.1. Taxonomy (NCBI): domain Eukaryota; kingdom Viridiplantae; phylum Streptophyta; class Magnoliopsida; order Solanales; family Solanaceae; genus Solanum; species Solanum infundibuliforme. The sequence continues at coordinate 70,270 of JAJOOG010019484.1, forward strand.
ATGTTTGTTTTATTTTCAGAAAAGTATCAATTTCCTATTATTATTTTTCAGAAAATTTAAGGGTGAGCACTAGTGTCACAGTCCAAAAATAGACATAATGAAACTTGTTTAATCCCACAAAGATAAGTCAGCCTCAATCCAAGGAATATGAACGGAAAACACAAATACAAAGCAAGAACAAGACAAAGGAGTAAAACTTATTCATTCTAATCAATACCCCAAAATCTAATTTTCACGTGTACAAACCACTAATGCTAAAACAGAATTTGAAAGATAAATACAAGTCTCATAGTCTTTATTTCTCAAACAGGACAAAGGATAAAGTAAAGGAACAAGAGGGTTTGTCCGGATGACAAACAAAAACCTCTCAAAATTGTTGATAAGCCTGAAAAGAAGAAGAAGAAGGAGGAGGAGGAAAAGGAGGAGGATGAAGAGGAAAATGAAGAGGAAGAGGAGGAAGAGGAGGAGGAGGAAGATGAGGAAGAAGAAGAGGAGGAATAGGAGGAGGAAGATAATGAGGAAGAAGGGGAGGAAGAAGAAGAGGAAAAAGAGGAGTAAGAAGAGGAAAAACAAGAGAAAGAAGAGGAAGAGGAAGAAGAAGAGGAGGAGGGTGAGAGGAAAAGGAAGAAGAAGAGGAGGAGGAGGAGGAGGGTGAGAGGAAGAGTAAATAAGAAGAAGAGGGAGAGTACCAACAACACGGTACACAACAAGCTACCAAATAAACAAGGCAGCATAGCTAGAAATTGAGTACCCCTTACACTTTAACCGAACCTCCTCAAACTACAACCTCCACAAAAATCAGTCTAACCTAACAGTTCTACAATACAACCTGCACAGAAATCAGTCCAACCTCCCATCGACTTCATATCGAATCACTAGTCGGAATCATTTCCCATCACCTTTATATCACTCATCGGCAATGACCTAAACATCATAACACTTGTTGGAAATGACCTCGACATCAAACTATCACATGTCTCATCACGGTATACAATAATCAATGTACACAAGCAATTAACGCTTCATCTCATCCGCATTACTCCCAACACACAAACAATAAAGAGAATACACGAATTCTACTAAAATACAAGGTTTAGGAGATCACTTGCCTTAAATCAATCAATAATCACTCCAAGAGTTGAATCTTCCCCTTCTGAATCACTTCCAAAGAAACACAATCTATATACAAGCAATAATCACCATCACATTCGAGAAACATCAATACCCACATCAATTATATGGAGAAATTGGTCAATCAACTCAAAATCCAATTTCACAAAGAAGGTTTGAATCCAAAATTTGATACTTAAAAATTTTACTCAAGGCTTTAGGAACTCATTGGGAAAATCATTTCGATAAGGGACTCAAAAACACTTCACAATCTCCATTTTAGCTAAGAACTTGAGTTCTTGAAAAACCGTACCATCTTTCAAATCAAATCCCAAACTATGATACTAGCATCCTTAAATAATCAAAGGGAAATGAAGGTTTAGGGTCATAAAAGTTTACCCAAATGATTTAGCACAAGAAAACCTTTCTAAAATTAACAACAAGGATTTCCCAAGCTCAAAAATGAAAATGGGGCTTAAACCCCAAAATATCATACCAAAAACCCTCTCTGATGTCGTAAAAGCGACATAGGGTTCGCAAAAGCTAACCTCGCGAAAGTAAGGACCTTTACTTTCATAAACCAGAGTTCTCTTTTGTGAACATCGCGATCGCGACCCATGGTTCGATTAAGCAAACCCCGCCTAACTGAGACCTTTCGCTTTCATGACTAGAGTCTCACTTCCGCGATCCTCACGATTGTGAAGCACCCTTCGCAAAAGCAAAGCACACCAGTACCAGAAAAACCAACCAACTCGTAAAACATCAAAAGGGCCCTCGAGATTTGTTCGAACCCCTTTAAACACAAACCACACATGCAATTTGATTATACTCGACGCTCCGGACTCAATGAAACCATTGAAACACAAATTCGATGTCTTCTTGACCCAACATACCACAAGAAACTAACTCAAGGCCTAAAAAGACCAAAACAAGCTCGGGACCTCTCAAATTAACCAAGACCTCACTTAGGTCTAAAATCATCCCCGAAATCCAACAAAACTCTCAAAATTCCAATTCGAGCATCCGAACCCCAAATGTTGACCAAAGTCAACCCAAAGGCTAAAATTCAACCAAGTCACAACTTAGGACTTCAAATCCTCAAAAATAGACCGAATTTGAAACCGACAACTCTCACTAATCATATTTCACCTTTTGCGACTAATGGAATCAACGGAATTTTATTCCGACACTTGAAACTCTAAAAGGGACCAAAAATCACTTTCTAAGCAACTTAGCCTTTTAAAATCAAAACTTACAAAACTCTCAACTTTCAAAACTCAATCATAGAAGAAACATTGAGAGGGCAAAATGGTAATTTTACAAGGATTACCAAAAATGACCAACCTGGTCATTATAAATACTGGAAGAAAGAGTCTGACCTCTCTCAACATATTGATTTTGTTATCATTCTTCGAAAGGCAAAAAACATATTTTACACCATGTCATTTGATGGCAATTATTGAAATGACGAGATATTTTTTCTTATCTTAAATAATTTTGAATTGCTCTTAAGTTTGTTTTATATACCTGTCACAGATATATCTCAATATAATACATCATGTATCTGTGAAAGTTTTATTTAATAATCCGTTAATGCTAATATCAAAACTAGTGACATGTATCTCACCAAACAGTTGTGTATCTACAATAATATGATGCATCTTTACAAACAGTTATGCGTATCAAATATATAATATAGTATTTAATTATTTATGTCATATATTTTATGTATTTGACGATATTTATGACAATATTGTGTTATTCGTTTAGCACATGAATTTCATTTTTTATTACTTAAGGAAAAAGTCCAAGTTTTAATCACATGGTAACTATAGATACACTGCCATGTGGCTATTCAAATCTATTATTAATGAGATTTATATAAAGCTCAAGTGCATAATTAAAAATCTTTGATAAAATAAGAGATTGTTACAACTTTATTGCGTTGTTATCTGAAAATTAGTGGATTCTTTGAAAAAACTGAACGCACTGACAGGTTAAATCTTGAAGCATATGATAAAAAATCTGTTGATGATGCCTTTGAAATAATATTCAAAGTAATAATGTTCAACAAACTGGTGGTTCAATGTATGCTTTTTTCACCATTTTTTCTTATTTACTTAATTTTTATAACTTTTTATGTTACTAACTTAATGTTTTTTTTCAGGGATTTTGAATTATATGCAGAGACTTATGTTGAGTATTTAAGTGATGGAAAATAAATTTCATTAATAGATTTTGATTCAAATCTTCATCGTACGAGATACAGTGCACTTCTATGAAATTATGACAATCACAAAATCATGATTGGTGTAGTTATTGATAATGAAGACCCGCCTAATAAAAGGCGCCCATTTGTCGATTCAGATTCATTTGAAAAAGTCAATATATATTAATCATCAAAATCTGTTAAATTTGGTTTTATTAGATATATCTGGATACATTGACCATATGTATCCAAGTACATTTTGTGACCATTTTGTCCTTCTTGTAAGGCTATATATATATATATATATATATATATATATGGAATAAAGCTTTTTTATGTTTCCAAGCTCTTTTTCTTATGCTATGCAAAGATCTTTGTAAAAATTTCATTTTTATGCTAAAATAAGCATGAAAATATTTGAATAGCATGATATGCAAATAGCATGATTGTTATAGTTATCATAAGAATATGATATGAATATGATATGCTTAGCATGAATAAACATATTTGTTTTAATTCCCTGTA
>JAJOOG010019485.1:0-57265 GCA_029582565.1 Solanum infundibuliforme
TACAACCCAATGAGTCATTTAATTTAACCTGTTATATGCATATCTTAAAATTCAAGCCTGAAATACACAGGATGATAAATAAAAATATGGGATCTATCAGCCCACTAAGAGTATCTCTTGCAAATAGAATTGTTATGTCTTACCGAACTATGATAATGCCACATTTTAACTAATATAATTCCAGCTCAACCACTTCTATTTCTAATACATACATAATCCTAAAAGTTCTATGTATATTACTGACAAAATACTGAATGTACTTCATAGGATTAGATCCTATAATCATTGAAGAAGGAGTCGTATTTGAGGAAATTACAGACTCAAGAACCAATCACATTATTCTAAAAATCTTTATTAGGAAATGATGCAGCCCATCTCTATGACTATGTAACCATTTAATGAACATGCTAGATCATGCTCATAAAAAGAAAGATATTATAAGTGGTACTATTACAACGGTAGGTATAAGTAACGTAGAAACCTCTAAAAGCCTTTCTTTAAAATTTGATAACATGAAATGTTCCTGTGAAGATTGCCTCTAAACATATACAGGCCCTTGACCACCTTTGACCTTAACCGTAGTAGGTGTAATCTTGATGCCATAGATCATAGTACTAAGAATATACTACTTGACTTAATTCAATCGCACGATCTAGAATATAAAACAAGATGACATTTCCTAAATGTCTAAGCAGCCCCCTAATTATAAATGTGGCGGGCAACACATTCATAAGTAAGGCTCTACTAGACACGGCTTTGTAGACACCCTAAGATGACCTGCTCTGATACCACTTTTGTCACGCCCCAAGTCCCATTGAGACGGACAGGCACCCGATTCCCTAAAGGCCCGAGAGAACCAACATATAACTCTTGCTTATCATACATGCAACAAATGAAGTTATAAATCTTTGATGAGTAAACGTAAAATACCCTAATAAAATAACAACATAGATAGGCCGAAAATAGATATACTTGATTGGTCGTTGAGTCCTTAATTACTAGAAAACAAGACATAATCACGCTTCACTTTGACATTGGTCTACAAAGCCTCTAAAAGGTAGACACTTAGCTTATAATGGGACAGGACCCCATCATACCCATTAACTAATATATAATCTCAAAAATATACTAGAGACTCGGCAAAGCCTTGAAGCAACCTGGAGCTCACCAAAGGTAGTTGAGTATCCTATGCTTATATTGAGAGATTTTATTAGCTTGAGTACATGTACCTGTGGCATGAAAACAATATCCCCCAAAAGGGACGTCGAATATGTGAGGCATAAAGTAACCATATGTAAAATAAGAGCTCAACTGAAATCAGGTACAAATGCACAAATATTCTGTATAGATAAGATAAGAGACAACCTTTGATTATACTTGTGGAATCACATACCTTACATTGACCTCTTCTTATACTTGAGGAATCATGTACATTACATTCACCTTTTCTTATACTTGGGGAATCATGTACATTACATTCTTGGCATTAAGTTTACTCATCTTTTCTTTATAGACGTTGTAGCATGTCACACAATGACCGGCTGATCAGTGGTAGGAGAGGATGACCATGCTAGGCATTTTAACCCCTGGGATGCAGTCCTCATAAATATACAAATCGGGATCGACCCATGCTAGGCTTTTAGCCCCTGGGCTGCCACCCATAATAATATAGATTGGGATCGGCCCATGCTAGGTATTTTAACCCTCGAGCTGCCACCCATAATTATATAGATTGGGATCGGCCCATGCTAGGTATTACCACCCCTGAGCTACCACTCTTATGCACAAGAATTAGAATCGGCCCATGCTAGGTATTTTAACCCCTGAGCTACCACCCATAATTATATAGATTCACTTTACCTTGTCTTTTTAATCTTTGAGATTGTTCTTTTGATGTTCATTACTCTTTTGAGATTTAGGACTATATACTAGTGATGTGGACATGTGGATAAATTAATTGAGGCAGAAAACAATAATATAGGAAGAAAATGTAACTTTGTTGTGCTACTTAGGAACTTATATGATTCGTGAACTTCATTTGGGCACAAAGAACATATATTGACGATCAACGAAGGTGTGTGGCAACTACCTTACAAGTAGTAAATGATTCCTTAAGATGTATGGCTGCAACATCCCGTATTCTACGTGTATTAGTTCTATTTATATGATGCTTATAAATTGCCTTGTGGTATAGTCATTGACTCGGTTTCCTATGCGACTAGTGACAATAGAATAGGTTTAAAGTGAACTGTCTATGGATTTTGATGCGACCCGATTAAGTTGACGTCGATGGAAGTATTTAAATTTGATATCATAAGGTGGTATTTGAGCCTAAAGTTTAAAGTGACATAGTGTATATAAGTTTTAAGTTAAGTTAAGGGTATTAAGGTCTAGAAATGGAATAAAATATTGAGGTGCTTTTGCTTGACTTAACTAAGGTAGTAGGTGACAATGTAACAACTCTCAAAATGAAGTAGGATAAAGTAGAGCCTCACATGGGTTTTATGCATTAATAACTTGTTGAAATAATGAAGAATAGCCTTTTTATTCAGTTCTAAATAGTTTGGAATTCAAACGTCAAGGGACGACCAAGATGTTCGGAAACTAGTATTTTGTGTGTTGGTGTGTTCTAGTATGTTGTTCATGTTTTTATGTGTTGTTTGGAGTCTAAAATCAGTGGAGGTGACCCTAGTGTCTTAATAAATATTTTTAGGGTCAAAACGTTCAGGTACGAATCCCTGGGACCACCCTAAGAGTCCCCGAGGATGACTCGAACCCTTGGCCAAACAAGCTGCCAAGGCAGCTTGAAGTTTCTCATGGAGGGAGCATGTCCGCGTCACGGACTATCTCCACCAAGGGCCAAAATTTTGGTCTACATCGCGGACATGTCGCAAACCCTACTGTCTCAAATTTAATTTCCAGAAACTTGTGGGAACACCTCCTAAAACTCAAGTTTGACTCGCGGACTTGGTTCCCGACGAAATCTGCAAAAATAAAACTCAAGTTTGACTTGTTTAAAAGGTCCAGCTAAGTGAGGGGTAGTTTGGGTACTTTGGGGAATTATTATGCATCCGACACTACTTGGGATTTACAACATCCAGAACAATAAAAACACACCTAATGGGCAGCACGCCCACACTACCCACAATTCTAATGGTATATCTTCATTTCTTCCCTAAAACATTTCACATGACTTTCTCTTCAGGCTAGCCAATATTACAAATGATAATTTACAAAATATATCGATTACATCACAATCGGGTCAGTAGGTCAAGTAATGGACCATTACGACATTATGTCGAACACCTAGCGAGCATAAAGCTCTACAATTCATAAATGGTGTTTCAACACCCAACAGCCTCATACTTACAAACAACACTCTCACTACCATATATAGAAATAAAACCATGACCTTTACCACTTATAAACCCAACCATCCACTCAGTACTTCTCCAAACTTCACCACGTATAGACAACCCCAAACCTTTTTAAAATAATCAATAAAACTTTGACTCATTGCTTCCGATCAATTTTTCATGAATTTGTAGTAAAACACGTAGATAAATCTCACCCAATTTCATATCTATAGTGAGATGAAATGAGGCAGTAACCTTACCTTAAATTATGGATAATTGTTCGCTTAAATTGTACTCCTTCAATAGTTTTAATCACCCTTCACACTTGAACAAAATAAGAAGAGAAACTCTCTTATTAACAAAGAAAACATGAGAAAACAACTTAGGGAAAGGTCTGCACCATATTTAAACATGTAAAACATGAAATCTCATGGGATAGTCAAGCTAAACCATAAGGTTTCTATTTACCTTACCTGGAAATTAGGAGGGTTTCTTCAAGAAACCATGGAGTATTTTTGAGGTAGCTGTGATAATCATTGAGGGATAAAGAGAGTACTGGAGATAAATTACTTTTTTCCTATGCAAGAATTAAGATATAAATGAGCCAAATATGACCCTATAATTGTTGGCACTCCACCTCTATCTTCTTCATTTTTGTCCACAAATTGCCAAGTAGGATCCACCTACTTGGCCATTTTTAAGCTGCTCAAATGTCAAACTAGGTGATGTAGCTACTTCTTCTTTTTAAATCTATAGCTATGGAAGGTTATGTAGCTACTTACTCTTATTAAGTTGGTCAAAAAGTCTAAGTAGGTGATGCACCTACTTGTCACCTACTAGCTTAATTTAGTCAAGCAAGCACCTCACTTATTTTATCTCATTCTCCAAATTCTAATCTTTAAATTTACAGTTAACACTCAACTCTAAAATTTTAAGCTTAATAACCACCTTACTTCTCGAGTTTAAATACTTCATCAGTATTAACTTAGCCGTATGTTAAAATGTTTGGGGTGTTACAGTGTCGGACCCGCCACAGCGGTCCTCACCCTGCTACAACGGCCCATCCCTGGTGATAGAAATCTCGCCCCAGCGGCTTGCACGGAACCAATGAGCTATTTTAATAATTCCAAGACCCCCATTTCACAACACACCTTCCACCAACGACACTCAGAAACTACCCATTTACGCTAAGATCAATTTTGGGAAATCTACTCACCCGAATTCAATTTCGTAAAGTCGTATGGGTTCCTTAACGACTTATCTATATACTCATGTGATCGAATTCATAATTAAGTCACCCAATTGTTACCTGATTTCCCTAGACTTTAATGACTCCGATTTCGTCCAAATTTAGACTAGGTTGGGAAATTCCAAGTTACTACGAAAAAGTTTTCCGACCCAAAAATTTTCCCCTTTGGCTTTTCTATAACGACGGACCTGGTTATTACAATAGATACCAATTTACCTATCACTCATCCCCGAGTGACAAACTTAGGAAAAATAGGCTAAGGAAGGAATGGAGTAGGACCTTAATCGGAGAACAATTGGGGATACTTGTCTCGCAAGTCTTTCTTGATTTCGCAAGTAGCTTCCTCCACCGGACGATGCTTCCATTGAACTTTCACGGACTTAATCTCCTTGGTTCTCAGCTTTCGGACATCACGATCAAGAATTGCAAGCAGTTCCTCCTCATATTGGAGGTCTTTGTCTAACACAATTGAGTCCCACTTAATGATATAATCCCCGTCACCATGATATCCCTTCAGCATGGACACATGAAATACCAGATGGACTCTAGATAGATTAGGAGGTAAAGCCAATCTATACGCTACCAGTCCTACACAGTCAAGAACCTCAAAGGGACCAATGTATCGCAGACTTAGTTTACCTTTCTTACTAAATGTCATCACCCCTTTCATTAGTCATACCTTAAGAAGAACATTCTCACCAGTCTGAAATGCAATATCTCTCACCTTGTGGTCTGCATACTTCTTCTGTCTACTCTGGGCTGCTAAAAGTTTAGTTTGAATACTCTTCACCTTCACTTGAGCCTCCTTCACTAAATCAATTCCCAAAGGTTTCACATCTCCAGCCGCGAACCATCCTTTGTGTGATGTACATCCCCTCCCATTTAATGCCTTAAACGGTGCCATATCAATGCTAGAGTGATAACTATTATTATAAGAGAATTCACACAAAGATAAGAACTTATCGCAATGTCCTCCAAAATCAATTACACATGCCCTCAACATGTCCTCTAACACTTGAATAGTCCTTTCAAATTTCCCATCCCTTTGCGTATGGAAAGCGGTACTAAAAGTGAGTTGTGTGCACAATTCGTCACGTAATTTCATCCAAAACTTGGAAGTAAATTGCGTACCATGACCTGAGATGATAAAAAGGGGCACCCCATGCAACCTCACTATATCTTTCACATACACCTTAGCCAATTGTTCAATATTATATCTATTCTTACCGGAATAAAGTGGGCTGATTTAGTCAATCTATCAACCACTACCCAAATAGAATCAAACTTTCCCAAAGTCTTGGGAAGACGAACCACAAAATCCATGGCTATTATTTCCCATTTCCATTCCGCGATTGACATTCTTTGAAGCAAACTTAGAGGCCTTTGATGTTCATACTTCAGTTGTTGACAATTTTGACACTTAGCCGCAAACTCCGCTATATATTTCTTCATGCCCAGCCACCAATAAATTCACTTCAAATCTCGATACATCTTGGTCACACCCGGATGAATGGAATATTGCGAACCATGGGCTTCTATCAACAAATTTTGAATAAAGTCATAAACTCGAGGAACACAAATCCTTCCTTTAAAACTAAGAACACCTTCCGCATCAAGAGTGGTCTCTTGTGCCTTCCCAGTCTTCTTCTTAAGTTCACTCAAATTTTCATCCTCAAATTGTTTGGCCTTGATCTCTTCAATGAATGTGGCCCTAACTTCAATGCTAGTTGACACCTCACCTTTTTCTGAGATGCCCAATTGAAGAATTTAGAATCCAAGGTCTGAATTTTCTTAGCCAAAGGTCATCTAGCTACACTCAAGCAAGTTAAACTACCCATACCTACTACTTTCTGACTTAAAGTGTCTACCACTACATTAGCCTTGCCCGAATGGTATTAAATGGTGACATCATAATCTTCAAATAACTCCATCCACCTTTGTTGTCTCAAATTTAGATATTTTTGAGTGAACACATGCTGCAAACTATGATGATCAGTAAATACCTCACACTTAACACCATAGAGGTAGTGTCGCCAGATCTTAAGAGCAAACACTACAACTGCCAACTCCAAATCATGTGTTGGATAATTCCTCCCATGCACCTTCAATTGATGTAAGGAATAACCTATAACATTCTTATCCTGCATCAACACAACAACCAAACCAGAATGTGAAGCATCACAATAAACAATTAAATCTTTACATTCCACCCGTAATGCTAAGATAGGTGCGGTGGTCAAGAGGGTCTTGAGCTTTTGAATGCTATCCTCACATTTTTCAGTCCATTCAAATGGTATCTCTTTTTTGGTCAAATTTGTCATGTGAGTGGCAATAGAAGCAAAGTTATTCACAAATTGATTATAGTAGCTAGCGAGCCCCACAAAACTCCTAACTTCCGTTATAGAGCTAGGCCGAACCAAATTCTTAACCGCCACAATATTTTGGAGATCTACCATTACCCCTTCTCTTGAAACTACATGCCCCAAAAATGCAATCGAAGTCAACCAAAATTCACATTTAGAAAATTTAGCATACAACCTTTGTTTCCCAAGAACACCCTGAACAATACGAAGATGGTCAACACGATCTTCCTCACATTTCAAATAGACCAAAATATCATCAATAAAGACTATAACAAACAAATCAAGGAATGGTTTGAGTACCCCATTCATCAAACTCATAAAAGTTGTAGGCGCATTAGTCAAACCAAAGGACATAACTAGAAACCCGTAGTGCCCATAGCGGGTTCTAGACGCCATCTTAGGCACATCCTCAGGCCTAATCTTCAATTGATGGTAACCAGACCTTAGATCAATCTTAGAGAAAATTGATGCCCCTTGCAATCGGTCAAAAAGTTCATCTATTTGAGGTAAGGGATTCTTATTTCGAATGGTGACCCTATTCAATTGCTGGTAATCTATACACATTCTCATACTACTATCCTTTTTCTTAACAAAAAAACTGGAGCACCCCATGGGGAAGAAATATGACGAATAAATCCCTTATCAAGAAGCTCTTGGATTTGATCCTTAAGTTCTCTTGATTCCGTTGGGGCCATGCGATATGGAGGGATAGAAATGGGACGAATACCAGGTTCAAAATCAATGTAGAAGTCTATATCTCTATCAAGAGGCATACCAGGCAAATTATTAGGAAACACTTCTCTAAATTGTGACACCACAGGAATAAACTCAATAGATGGAGTCTCAACCTCAACATCTCTAATATGAGCCAAATAAGCCTAACAACCGTGCCCCACCAGTTTTCTAGCGCGAATGGAGTATATGATCTTAGCTTGCTTAGGCTTGTAAACCACTTCCCACTCTAACTTTTCCATTCTTGGAATTTCTAGAGGACAGACTTAGTATTACAATTACGCACAACATAATAGAGGGACAACCACATCATGCCTAAGATGATATCAAAGTCAATCATATCCAAAATCACCAAATCAGCCCAAGTCTGATAACCCATAAATAAAATAGGACAAGCACGATAGACATGGGTGACTATGACAGACTTTCCAACAGGGGTAGAAACATGGATGGGGGCATCAAGTATATCACAAATCATTGCAAATTCTAAGGCAAATCTCACGGATATAAAAGAATAAGTTGAACCTGGATCAAATAACATATTAGCCATACAGTCACAGACAAGAATAGTACATGTGATCACCGCGTCAGACACCTCTGCCTCATTATTGCCTGCAAAGGCGTAACAATGAGCCCTATCATCATGACGGGCGACCTCTCTACCTGGTTGTATGTAATGACTCGGAAAATGATAGGTTGAACTAGAGCCTTAACGTTTTGGTTAGTGTGACTTTAGGTTATTGTGTAGGCTGTTTTAGAACCTAAGTGGGGTAAAATGGAAGCCTAGGGTGCAAGCAAGGGCCTTAGCAGAAAGTGTGAGTGAAAGAATCCTTGTTCTTTGATGGGCTATTTGGCAATGGGGGTGCTGATCTCCCAAAGGGTTTGGTGAGTCACCCTTATGCCCTTATGGTCGCCTAGTGGGTTGCCTTTTTTGCCTAGCTACTGGACCAAAGGGCGAGCCAAATGGTAGCTCGCCAAGCTGGTTAGCATGTCGCCCATTGGCCTCCTCAAATCGCCCTATGACCAGCCACTTTAGTGAGCTTACTGGAACAAAGGGCGAGCCAAGGGTGCACTTGGCAAGTCCAAGTGTCCAAAGGGCGAGCTAAGATGGGAAGGTGCTGAAATTTTAAGGTGTAACTTGTAGGGTCCTTAGACCATTTCCAAAGTTAAGTCCCTATTATTCTATGCCTTTCCTAGCAACTATAAAACCTTTTTAGACCTAAATTCTTTCATTTAAGTCACTCCAAAGAGAATCAAAAGAAAACCCACCTCCTCTCAAATATTATCTCTCACTAGAAATCCTCCATTGAAGAAGGTCAAGAACTTGGAGCAAGGGTTTTAATTCAAGGTGGTTTCTACATCAAATTTTTCGGGGAATCTTAGAAAAGGTATGGTGATCCTTCATCTAGGGTTAGATTTCACCCTAGAGTCAATTTCAAAGAAGTTTTCAAAGTCTTCAAGTTTCTCAAAAATCGTAAGTTTCACTCAATCTCATGGGTTCTTGTATCAAACGTTTGCAAATGATAAACTATGATTATATTGATGTTTAATTGATGATTTAAGCTGATTTTACTCTATGAACCCATGATTTCTCTAAATTCCTAAATATGTCCTGATGAAGTGGGTTTGTTGATTATGAATAAATGATGATGGATTTATGTGTAGATTGATTTAGATTATTGATTTGTATCATTATCTATGTCTATTTATGGTGAATTGTTGGTGAATTAAGGATTTGTGGTCATAGCCTTGAAAGGGAAAGTTTGACCTAATTTCATGTTAATGTAAAATTGTGCTTGAATTGTTGATCCACTTGAAAGGTGGAGGTGCTTACCTACTATGTACATTGTGATCATGGACTTGATGGCAAAATTTGAAGAAATGCAGTATTATTGTGATGTTGTATATATTAATGTGATGTGAAGCATGTGTGTGATCTAAATGAATGAAAGATGATCATGCTTAGAAGCTAATTGTGTTAGGATTGAATATTATCTCTCTATTAACACTTGTGAATGATGGTGATTATGTGAAAGGCTATTCTCACATACACACATACACATGAATGAATGAATGAAGTTAATGTAAATGTTAATGAATGTTGAGTCTATTGAAAGGTTATCCTCGATTGTACTCTAATGAATCAAAATGGGGTTCCTAGGTAAAAGGCTATTCTCATCTTTGAATCTAAGAGCTTACCAATGAGTGATGGGTTGGGATTGATGCCCTCACATGAGTTGAGGTGGGGTATCTAGTAACAATCCCTATTCAATTTAATGAATGATTGGGTTTGAAATGGATGCCCATACATTAGTTGAGGCGGGGTATCTAGATGAAATATCTTATCCCTTAATGAATGAATGTAATGAATGTCAAATACTCCGTGGGGAATAATGCCAAGCACCGAGTGGATATGGATGGAGATGGGTGCTCATACAATAGTTGATGCGAGGCACGTAGTAGCAATCTCTTGAGATGGATGCCCTCACATGAGTTGAGGCGGGATATCTAGTAACAATCTCCCTATCCCATAAACTATGTGCCCACATAGGTCTAGCAAGTGGAGATCCACTTAAGCTATAAAAACGATGGACCTACCTTAAGCAAGTAAGAATCCCTTATCCGCTGAAGGTGACACCGGGATTCCATGTCAAGGTCTAATGGCCTATGTCGGTTAAGGCTTAGCCCCACAAAGAACGTTAATGAACTATGGCTTCTTAAGGATGTACTACTTAGTGTGGGTGGTGGAATGGGACGCCATCTATGCATTGCACAAGTAGGCATTTGACAGAGGTCATGGTGTGTTCCTTTATAATGTTGATGAAATGAATGGGCTCTTATAATGACCTTTATGAGAATGATGAACTAATGTCTAATGAATGAAGCTGCTCTTAATGTAATGAAGCTAATGAAGAATGTTGACTCTTATATGCTTAAATGTAAAGATGCATGTTATACTTGGATTGTATTATGAGTTACTTCCTTGTCATATCTATTGTATATGAATGTGCCTTGTCTATGGTGACTTCAAATGAGTACTTAGTGTGAGTAGTAGTATTGAATGCAACTTGCACATTGCACAAGTATGACGTAGAGTTGTCTTAGATGATGGTCTTAATGAGATGATGTGATTAATGTGATGTTTATGTGCCTTTTTGCTCTATTGTGTAAAAGGTGAGAAGGATGAATGGTAAGTTCACTTTTGGTGACCTTAAGGTGGTACCTTAGTGTGGGTGGTGGTATGGGGCGATATCCATACATTGCACAAGGTATAGCTTGAGGGTTACTTGAGGTGAAGGCAAAGGGTTATATGTGATTTTGGCTAATGTGAGATATGTGACTATGTATGTTGGTTGCGACTTATAATATGCCTCTTTGATAAATGTTCATGAAGTTTTAAAAAAATGGCATAAAAGCACGAGTTTCAACAAAATGTCCCTTTTTAACATGTTTTTGCATGGTCATCATACTTAGTACATTTTTGTGTGCTAACCCATATTTTCCTATTTTTACTACAAGTGTAGGTTCTGGCAAGTGATTGCATTCTCTAGTGAAGCTTGGGATTAGAGTTCCCTTAAGACCTCTTTTGGTATGTCATCATAGATCTAGGACAAGGATTTTATGTTTCTAGTTTATTTTTATGTTTTAAGACTTTTGTCAAGACTTTGATTGTAAAGGGCCGTGACCCTATCTTGTTAATGTTTGTCTAAGATGGCCTTGTGAGACTTAGTATTCCGCTGCTTTATAAATGACATTTTTAATAGTTTGGTTTTAAATAAAGTTTTTAATTCCACACTATTTCTGTATGTCAAATGTTATGAATGCTTAGAGTCTTGTATAAGACCCCTTCGGGGTCGAGTACGCCGTGTTACAACTAGGGGGTGCTCTTGGGTCGTTACACTGCACATTACCTCTGCCAACGTTACAATTTCCTCTACCCCCACGGCCTTGCTGATTATCTCCTCACCCACCTTGTGGACGTCCTCTACCATTATTACCATTCCCCGCGCGTACCACTGCTATAGATGGCTGCGCGTGGAATCCAACACACGTGAATGGGGACAGTCTCTCCTCATATGCCCAGGTTCTTCACAATTGTAGCAAGTATGATCAAAAGATGGCATGTCGCCTGTAAAAGGCACGACTCCCTGGCTATCCTGAATCAAATTATAAGGTGGAGTTCCCGAGTAATTACCTGTAAAGGCGGGCATAGCGGACTGAATTGGCCTGGCAGCAAGTGTTGGCCTTCATGCTCCTTTGGAGTAAGAGTCTTGAAAGTTAACTGAGTTTTTGGCCCTTTTTGCCAATGCCTTAGCTTGTCTGTCTCGCCTCACCCCCTCCACTTTCTTAACAAACTTTTTTACCTCATTAAAGCTTCTCCCTGCAGAGGTCATGTGAACAGATAATACCTGCAACTTAGAATTTAATCCCTTAATGAATAAAGAGATCCTCTCAAATTTAATCCCTTAATGAATAAAGAGATCCTCTCTTCCTCAGTAGTCACCAACTGTGTAGCATATCTAGACAATGCATGGAACTTGGCCTCATAAGCAGCCACATATATACCACCTTGTTCCAAAGCAATAAACTCATCTTTCTTACAAAGTTTTAGGCACATATTTCTCCAAGAACAGAGCATGGAACTGGGTCCAAGTGAGTGGGGGTAAAAGTGAAGATATGCACTCTATATAATCTCTCCACCACTACTTAGTTTCACCTTGAAGATGAAAAGTCACGAACTCAACCCCATGCTGATAGACAATTCCCAACTTATGAAGCCTCTAGTAGCAATCTAGGATGAACTCATAAGCATCCTCGCTCTCAGAACCATGGAACACAAGCGGTTTCAACTTCAAAAACTTGGTCAACATCTCATGTTCATTATCAGTCATAACAGAACCCAATAAAGGATGGAAGAAAGCATCATTACCAACATTCCCTCCCACCTTGGGGACAGCGATAGCAATCGGAGGATTGGCGGGAGCTTGAGTTGCTTGAACAGAAGGAGGCACTCCAGGACCAACCCACCCTTTCAAGAATGACATAATCTACTGGGCTAACAATGGGTCTATGGGAGGAATACTTGTAGTCTCAGCCTCCACTTCTTCCTCTTGTCCAACCTTCTCAACATTTTCAACCTCAATATTCTCCTCTCTCTCTTCATGATGTACGGGAGGGGCCTCATTTTGGGGAGCATTTTCGATCGGTGCCCCATCTCTAGTTGGCGCCACTCTTCCTCAGCCTCTACCCCTAGCTATTCCTCTACCCCTGCCTCGATCGGACCTCTCGCTGCAGATTCCTCAGCAGGAGCATTGACGGGAGCTACGGGCCTGACACCGTTGAATCTAGTGTTAACCATCTGCGGACAGAAGAGTGAAGGAGGTTAGATACCAATTCGCATCGACAAATACCAATAGGAATCAAGTTATAGCACGAAATGAGACAACAAGTGTGATCAATAATGCAACATTCACATACAGACATGTATCATAATGAAGAAAGAACACACATACATCACACAATCATAGAATCACAACCATCACCTACCTCGAAACAAGCTTGAAACCATAAGAAACTTGATTCTTCCTTTTCCGGATTCGTTTCGCTTGTTCTTGGTCTACAAACAATCAATATAACACGAAAATCAATAAACAATCACTAATTACCCGAATTACTAACAATTTTATCAACCCTAGATCATACCCATAATCCCACTATCAAAACTAGGGCTTTTCCCACCATAAATTCCAGATCAAAACCTTCCCCCATCGATAATTACCCATTAGATTACGTTCTTGTCACGACCCAGACCATCCTAATTGGCACCCACACTAACACTCTAGTGGGATAACCACTACTACAATCCAAACAAGCAACTAATCTAAAAACTAAGGCATTTAAGTATATGAAAGCAATTAAGTACTAAGGAAACAAATAGGGAGTTCCCATAAACTCCAATAAAAGTCTACAATGAACTAAACAATGCGGAAGAATAACCTAAAACCTGAAAGTCAATGTACCAAAACATCTAAAGTTCAACAAGTCTAAACAAGAAGGGATACAACCCCAACTAATGAACTAAGCAACTAACTAGAACAAATGTCTAAGTCCAGAAATGGTGGACATAGATGAAAGAGAACCCATGGAAGCCCTAAAGAATTGGCCCACCCTTGAATTCGAATGATCACAGATCTCCTAAGCGAGGTCTATTAGTAGCCGCTTGAGGATGCCATGTACTGAACAAAAATAATAATGAGTGCAGTATCAGTACACAACCACAGTAAACTGGTAGGATCATGTTGCTATCCCACTAAGTGAAACATAAGTAAGTCATTACAACAATATAGTCACATGCATATTTTGAACATAACAATATTATCAACATTTACGAACAACGAACAACTTCACATTTTATATCAAATCAGTGATCCTCTCATGGAACCCAAACCCAAACAGTTAGCATACCAGAACGTGGTACCCGATCCAATCATTATGCTAGAACGTGGCAACCGATCCCATAGTTATGCCGGAGTGTGGCAACCGATCCAAGTTAGTTATGCCGAAACGTGGCAATCGATCCAAGTTAGTTATTCCAGAACGTGACAAATGATCCATTCAACACACCACAATCACAATCACAAGTATATCTTCAAGATCATACATTTAAGTCATGATTTCATGGCAATCATAATTCATCCCTTTCATTTACAACAAATGTGATCAATAATGCAACATTCATAAACATGCATGTATCATAATGAAGCAAGAACAAACATATATCACACAATCATAGAATCACAACCATCACCTACGTCGAAACAAGCTTGAAACCCTAAGAAACTTGATCCTTCCCTTTCTGGATTCGTTCCACTTGTTCTTGGTCTACAAACACTCAATACAATACGGGAATCAATAAACAATCACTAATTACCCGAATTAATAACAATTTTATGAACCCTAAATCTAACGCATGATCCCAATTATCCAACTTAGGGTTGTTTCCACCATATAATCTATATCAAAACCCTTCCCCATCAATATTTACCCATTCTATTATGTTCTACGGATCGACAAACGGATTCGGGGAGTGAAAAGCTTACCTTTAGCCTTAAGAATGGTGAAGAACGAATAGGAGTCGCCTGGGGTTCGTTCCTTAGCTCTAAAATTCAAAAAGTGCATAATAAGGTCATTTAGGGGTTTATTAACGACCTTAAGTCGCATTGAGTCCGGCACAGCGGCGCTTACCCTGCTATAGCGGCCTCGCCAGAGCGGTAAAACCCAACACCAAAGTGGCTTGCACGAACCAGTGAGCTATTTTAATAATTCTAAGACCTCCATTTCACAACACACCTTTAACCAATGACGCTCAGAAAATACCATTCACACTAAGATCGATTTCGGGAGTTCTACTCAACCGAATTCAATTCCGTAAAGTTGTATGGGTTCTTTAACGAGTTATCTAACTATTCGTCTATTCAAAATCATAATTAACTCACCCGATTGTTACCAGATTTCCCTACACCTTAATGACTCTGATTTCATCCAAATTTGGACTAGGTTTGGAAATTTCAAGATACTACGAAAAAGTTTTCCGAACCAAAATTTTCCTATGTTAGCATTTCTATAACGACGGGAACAGGTAGTTACAATAGATACCAATTTATCCATCACTCGACCCCGAGTGACAAAACTTAGGAAAATAGGCTAAGAAATGAATGAAGTAGTACCTAAATAGACGAACAATTGGGGATACTTGTCTCGCATGTCCCTCTCGGTTTCCCAAGTAGCTTACTCAACTAGACGATGTTTCCATTGAACCTTCACAGACTTAATCTCCTTGGTCCTCAACTTACGCACATCATGATCAAGAATTCCAATTGGTTCCTCATCATATTGGAGGTCCTTGTCTAACACAATTGAGTCCCACTTAATGATATAATCCCCGTCACCATGATACCTCTTCAACATGGACACATGAAATATCGGATGAACACCCGATGTATTATACGGTAAAGCCAATTTATACGCTACCGATCCTACACATTCAAGAACCTCAAAGGGACTTAGCTTACCTTTCTTACCAGATCTCCTCACCCCTTTCATGGGTGATACCTTAATAAGAACATTCTCACCGGTTTGAAATGCCATGCCTCTTATCTTATGATCCGCATACTTCTTTTGTCTACTCTGGCTGCTAAAAGCTTAGCTTGAATACTTCTCACCTTATCTTGAGCATCCTTCACCAAATCAACCCCAAAGGCTTCATATCTCCAACCTCAAACCATCTATGGGTGATCTACATCCCCTCCCATATAATACCTCAAATGGTGCCATATCAAGGTTGGAGTGATAACTATTATTATAAGATAACTCACACAAAGGTAAGAACTTATCCCAATGCCCTCCAAAATCAATCACACATGCCCTTAAAATGTCTTATAACACTTGAATAGTCCTCTCTGACTGTCCATCCGTCTGTCTGTGGATGGAAGGCTGTACTAAAAGTGACTTGTGTGCCCAATTCATCATGCAATTTCCTTCAAAATTAGAGGTGAATTGGGTACCTTGGTCTGAGATGATAGAGAGGGGCACCCCATGCAACCTCACTATCTCTTTCACATACACCTTAGCCAATTGTTCAGCATTATAATATATTCTTACCGGAATGAAATGGGCTGATTTAGTCAATCTATCAACCACTACCCAAATAGAATCAAACTTCCCCAAAGTCTTGGGAAGACTAACCACAAAATTCATGGCTATTCTTTCCCAGTTCCATTCATGAATTGGCATTCTTTGAAGCAAACCTGCAGGCCTTTGATGTTCAAACTTCACTTGTTGACGGTTTTGACACTTCGCCACAAACTCCGCTATGTCTTTCTTCATGCCCGGCCATCAATAAACTTGCTTCAGATCTTTATACAGAGAAAATAAACTATAGGATTAAGTTCTCAACAACAGATCAACAGGGGTAATAAACCATGATAAGAACAGAGGAATGGAGGGGAGCGACGAACCACCCTTAAAGTTTCGTTGTTCTTGGACGTAGTTGCTGCGATTGAATTATAGCAGCTGCTGGAAGTAGTTCTTCGATTCAAGATATGTTGTTGGAAGGTCGTTGCTGCTAACGAATAAATATATACTGCTAGACGTTGAAACTCTAATCGATTTATGATGAAGAATCCTAATGTGTGTGGGAGATCTTTTTAGGAATATTTTCCTTATTAGAAGCATATAGAGGGTTTTTTTTGTTAGTAATATTTTCCTTATTGACCAGGAGTTCTTTTTTCCCAGAAATAAGAGTGACGGGAAAAAAATTAAAGGGAAAGCGGGAGTTCTAATTTTCAGAAAAAAAAAAAAGGCTTTTAGCGATTATTTTATTTAATTGCTACTAAAAGTGTACATATTGCTGGCCATTAAACATTGGCCGTCAATAATTTGCCTCACATGAATATATTAGCGGCAATTTTCTTATTGCCGCAAAACAATTATTGCTAAAGTTCATTTTTGTAGTAGTGGCCAATCACGATGGTCTGGGTCGTGACATGACATTTGTTATTATTTGTGTAAGTTAATGGCATGTGGCTATTTTTTTTTATTTCAAATATTGAATTTATAATATTCAATTAGTTATATAATATTTAATTATTTAAAATTTAAATTTTTGAAAATTCGTGGCGCTGACATGTGGCGTTTTTCTTCTCTTATTATATAGATAGATCTTTGGCTAAGAGTTATGTTTATTTGTTTTTCATTTACAATTTCTCTACTTTTTATTGTAGAATAATAAATATGTCAGTTAATTATTCATTATATTCTTTAATACAAAACATAATGGTCATTATTTTCATTACTGCCATAATTTTATTACCATATTTAAATATTTAGGAGTCATATCCTTGACATTATTTGTTATTTATATTATTGTCCTTTAAATGAAAGCATTGTAAGACTTTGGACAAATAATCATATTAGCCTTTTAGATTGTTATGTTTCTGGTACTTATTTTGCCGTTATTCCCAACCAAAGGTTATCTTGCATACTAGATTTTCTTTTCAACCGATTGAGTTGAACTAAAAACAGCTTGATTCCCAAAGTTTAGGGATATGTAGGTGGGGTCAATGTTAAAAACTCGGTTGTATCCCAACATCCTCTCTTAAATCTTGTTCCTGAGAATTCTGGTTCCTTCATAATTCGATATCGGAATAGCTTTTGAATTGTTTATGAATCGTGTGTCAAATCAAGCGTATCGAACTATAAGTGGCCTGAATTATCATATAGCCTGAAATATGTAGGAAACTGATACCGGGGTTTAACCATAATTCCCAAAGTCCGTATCAAAATCCCTTTCCGAAAGGATGAAGACGTGATCGGTCAAAATTAGATTCATCAATTTTATTTGCCTCGAATTTCTTTCATCAATTCATGTCAAACGAGGGACATTTGTTGACACCCAATTTTTGACCTCCACAATATAGATTAATCATTGAGCTTTTTCAATTTTAAACAATTTAAAATAATTAGTCTTAGCAAATCTAAATATTTTCAAATTATTTTTAAAATTATTTTGTCATTCATTTTTAATTTTTAAATAATAAATATGTTTTTTATATATTTTATAAATATTCAAAAATCATCTCAAAAAGATTTTGTATAGTTAAATATTTGCTTAATTAGTTTATATTTTTGAGTTAATAGTTATAATTGAGTTAATTATTTTGTTTTGTTAAGATTAAGAAGCTCGTTAGTTAATTAATATTATACAACTTATTTGAGTTTTAGCCAAATTTATTACTTAAATTCAAAATGGTTATTTTCTTAGTCTTAATCGGCTATAATTGAAATCCAAATGACTAAATTCTCAATTCCAATTTAACAATTTTCTTACCTCACCTTCAGCTCATCTTTCAACCAAATTTTGGGCCTATTTGACTAATTTCAGCAGCCCATTCCTCTTTTCCAGCCAGCCAAATGCAATACCGGCCCAATACCTTATACCTAAACCCATTCCACCTCAGCAAACAAAACCAAACGACCCTTGTACATCGTTCTTCTTCTCCACTGTGAGCCAAACCCAGAACCTCAAAATCAAAACCCAGAAACTCACGACCCAAAAACAAGTCCAGCGCATGTCTCGCTCTCTCGTCCTTCTTATCAGTTTGTACGAAGAACGTTGGACAATGGTTAGGTGTCAAAATCTTACACCTCGTTCGTACTCCTCTCACAATCAAGCGGATGCCATTCTCAATCCGTTGAGAATTTGTACTAGTGACAGCTTCAACCTTATCCTCCAAGAGAATTCAAAATTCAAATGGGAAATTTCATCTGAACCCTTCCCATTTCCCCCCTTTATTCAGCCCTATTTCTCCTCTATATAAGCTCCTTTCTCTTTCAGTATTAGGGGAGAGAAAAATTAAGTTGATATTCTGAAATTAGATACAACATTATAGAGAAAAATACAAAGATTTTGAGGTAAAAATAAACTCGAAATAGACAAGTAAGGGAGAGGATACTCAAATTTTGATTTCGTTTTCGACGTCGGCATTCTCTCTCTTCTCTCGTAGTGTCATTTTGGTAGAGGAATTGTCTTCATGGTTATCCCGTTCGTCTCGGTTCGCTGCCTAGAAAGAGGGAAACTCTTTTTCTTAATTTTGTTCCATTTACTTTCTAATTATTTTTATGTCTTTTGTTTAATTGTTCTTGGCTGTGTTTTAGTCCTCACTTCTAAGTCGGCTTGTTGATTTGTTTCTACTATATTATATTTCTTGTCTTTTAGATTTCTCAAGTATTTGTCGATTACTCTTTGCCATGGTGTGCTTTCTTGTTTGGTTACTGTCTTATTATGAAAATGAAGGATCTCGTTTTGACTTGAATCTAGCTCCATGAATGGATTAAATTCTCTTTTCTTGCTTAAACTTTTAGTCTCCTAGTGAAAGTTTTATTTCACTTATTTGATGCATCTAGAATTGGCTACTATTGTTGTAGTGTTGCGATTGTCCAATTTTTGGTGAACTAAATCTTAGCAGGCTTCAAATTCATCTTTACTTCCTCATTTTTGATAAGTTCTGATGCATATAAATGTCCTAATCTCTTGTGTTTAATGAATTTTTGTTCTATCTAACTCACATTGAGATGAAAGAAACCCGAAATATATTTGTTAGGATAGATATTTGTTACCATTTGTTTAGCTTCAATTTCTTATATTATTAAGTATCGTTGCCTAATGGTGCTATCCTCCAATATTATGCTCTTTCTGTGTTTTGCATTGTTTATGATTGCCCTCTGTTAAGCCTAATTATGTTTAGTTGTAGTTAAAAAAAAAATTGTTTTAGATGTTTTGGAAGCATGATAATTTTGGCTTATTTTGTATACTACGTTTTGGTTTATAATTGTATCTCTATGAGTGATATTTTCTCATGCCTAAATTTTTTGAATTAAACACTAGTGAGAATCATCTTTTGTCTTCTTTGTGAGGTTTAGGCTCTAAAACAGTAGCATGAGTATTTACATCATTACTTTCTTATATTAAATACATGAGTTGTCACTAATGTAATTTTTATTTGTCTATGTTACATGTGAAATTTGGCCATGTTCGCCATGAACTCCTCTCCTTGCATTTTCTCATTGGGCCAAAGGCCTAATGCTTTCCTTTATCGAGTCAGCCAACAATGAATTGATGAATAGGTCTCGGAGGCTCAACATAGGGCTGGAAATTAGCTTATAAGTGTTCAAAAGCCCAAGAAATGTGTTGTATACGCGCTATATACAACATTATACACTGTTATACAGGTTGAGTGCAGAAAATACGTGGACAAAAACGGAAATACAGGTCGCAAGAGTTGAAGTATACATAAAAATAGGCTGAATTACAGCTCTATAGATAGATATATGTTCAGCGTATACACAGATTGAAAGAAAAAATGAGCTAAAGACCAATCTCTTTACTCCAGCACGTTCAGGCGAAAATGTGCCCAAAAAGGCCCCAAAGAATGTCCAGCAGCTGAATTTTGACTTAGATGAATGCTCATATTTGATAATTTTAGTATGGAAAAATTAGCAAACTAGTCATAATTTCTAACATAATTATTAAAAATGTCAATATTTAGAAAATATAATGTATCCTAATATAATTTATTTACCTTCCTTTTTTCCCTCAAATTGGGCCCACTTTTTGACACCAAAAAGACTCCATTACCTACTTTTCTCTCTCTAAATAATTTACCCACATTTTAATCTCTTTCTCTCACAGATTTTTTCCCTTATTCACACGTTTTCAGCAATTCTATCTCATATTTTTTCAAAAATAAAATAAAATAAAATATTCTCTCATCTAATTTCCTCTGCCAATTGTTCTTCATTTTTCCATCTTCCGCTTCTTTCTCTTCCATAGCTTCCATTTTTTTTCACAAATTCGTGATTTGTTTTCATATTTGAGATTTTGTAGATTGTACTAATCTACAATATTGGCATTCATACATCATATATTGTTTGATTTTTTATACATTCATATTTTATAATTTTGAATTTCTTCTTATAGGGTTACTAATGCACAAGTGAATATGGATTTCGATTTGGGTTTGGTGAACAAGAAATCGAAAAAGAAACATAGCATATGAAGAAGAAGAAAGAGAGAGTCAGAGAACAAGATTGCAAAAATCGTATTGATACCAGAATTGAATTTATATTAAGTTTTGTTTGTTAATTATTTTTTTTACTCAACATTAATATTTTCATTAAGAATACGGATTTAGATTTGGTGAACAAAGAATCCGAAAAAGGATCATAGCAGACTGAGAAGAAGAAGAAGAAGAAGAAGAAGAAGAAGAGAGAGTCAGAGAAGAAGGTTGCAAGAATTGTATTCATGTCAGAATTGTATTCTTATTATTTTTTGTTTGTTAATTGTTTTCTTTTACTCAACATTTGTATTTTTATTAGGGAAAATTAGTAAACTAGTCATAATTCCTAACATAATTATTAAAAACATCTACATTTTAAAATAATTATTAAAAATGTCAATATTTAGCAAATATAATGTATCCTAATATAATTTATTTACCTACTTTTTTTCCCTCAAATTGGGCTCACTTTTTGACACCAAAAAGACTCCATTACCTACTTTTCTCTCTCTAAATATAGTACCCACATTTTAATCTCTCTCTTGCAGATTTTTTCCCTTATTCACACATTTTCAGCAATTCTATCTCATATTTTTTCAAAAATAAAATAAAATAAAATTCTCTCTCATCTAATTTCCTCTGCCAATTGTTCTTCATTTTTTCATTTTCCGCTTCTTTCTCTTCCATAGCTTTCATTTGTTTTCACAAATTCGTGATTTGTTTTCATATTTGAGATTTTGTAGATTGTAGTAATCTACATTATTGACATTCACACATCATATATTGTTTGATTTTATATAAATTCATATTTTATAATTTTGAAATTTTGCTTATAGGGTTAGTAATGCACAAGTGAATACGGATTTGGATTTGGATTTTGTGAACAAAAAATCGAAAAATGGAACATAGCATATGAAGAAGAAGAAGAAGAAAGAGAGAGTCAGAGAACAAGATTGCAAAAATCATATTCATACCAAAATTGAATTTATATTAATTTTTGTTTATTAATTATTTTTTTTACTCAACATTAATATTTTTATAGAGAATACGGATTTAGATTTGGTGAACAAAATATCAGAAAAAGGAACATAGCAGACGAAGAAGAAGAAGAAGAAAAAAAAAAAAAAAAGAGTCAGAGAAGATGGTTGCAAGAATTGTATTCTTATTAATTTTAGTTTGTTAATTGTTTTCTTTTACTCAACATTTATATTTTTATTAGGGAAAATTAGCAAACTAGTAATAATTCCTAGCATAATTAGTCAAAACATCTACATTTTAAAATAATTATTAAAAATGTCAATATTTAGCAAATATAATGTATCCTAATATAATTTATTTACCTTCCATTTTTCCCTCAAATTGGGCCCACCTTTTGACACCAAAAAGACTCCATTACCTACTTTTCTCTCTCTAAATATTTTACCCAGATTTTAATCTCTTTCTCTCACAGATTTTTCCTCTTATTCACACGTTTTCAACAATTCTATCTCATATTTTTTCAAAAATAAAATTCTCTTTCATCTAACTTCCTCTACCAATTGTTCTTGATGTTTTCATCTTCTACTTCTTTCTCTTCCATAGCTTTCATTTATTTTCCACAAATTCGTGATTTGTTTTCATAATTGAGATTTTGTAGATTGTATTAATCTACACTATTGACATTCATACATCATATATGGTTTGATTTTTTATACATTCATGTTTTATAATTTTGAAATTTTGCTTATAGGGTTACTAATACACAAGTGAATACGGATTTCGATTTGGATTTGGTGAACAATGAATTGAAAAAAGGAACATAGCATATGAAGAAGAAGAAGATGAAAGAGAGAGTCAGACAACAAGATTGCAAAAATCGTATTCATACCAAAATTGAATTTATATTAATTTTTGTTTGTTAATTATTTTTTTTTACTCAACATTAGTATTTTTACTAAGAATACAGATTTAGATTTGGTGAACAAAAAATCGACAAAAGGAACATAGTAGTAGAAGAAGAAGAAGAAGAAGAAGAAGAAGAAGAAGAAGAGGAAGAAGAAGAAGAAGAAGAGGAAGAAGAAGAAGAAGAAGAAGAACGAAGAGAAGACGAAGAAGAAGAGGAAGAAGAAGAAGAGAGAGTCAAAGAAGAAGATTGCAAGAATTGTATTTATGTCAGAATTGTATTCTTATTAATTTTTGTTTGTTAATAGTTATCTTTTACTCAACATTTGTATTTTTATTAGTGAAAATTAGCAAACTAGTCATAATTCCTAACATAATTATTAAAAACATCTACATTTTAAAATAATTATTAAAAACGTCAATATGTCAATATTTAGCAAATATAATGTATCCTAATATAATTTATATACCTTCCTTTTTTCCCTCAAATTGGGCCCACTTTTGACACCAAAAAGACTCCATTATCTGTTTTTCTCTGTATAAATATTTTACCAACATTTTAATCTCTCTCTCTCACATATTTTTTCCCTTATTCACACGTTTTCAGTAATTCTATCTCATATTTTTTCAAAAATAAAATAATATAAAATTCTCTCTCATCTAATTTCCTCTGCCAATTGTTCTTTATTTTTTCATCTTCTGCTTCTTTCTCTTCCATTGCTTTAATTTTTTTTTCACAAATTCGTGATTTGTTTTCATATTTGAGATGTTGTAGATTGTAGTAATCTACATTATTGACATTCATACATCATATATTGTTTGATTTTTTATACATTCATATTTTATAATTTTAAAATTTTGCTTATAGCCTTACTAATGCACAAGTAAATACGGATTTGGATTTGGATTTGGTGAACAAAAAATCGAAAAAAGGAACATAGCATGTGAAGAAGAAGAAAGAGAGAGTCAGAGAACAAGATTGCAAAAGTCGTATTCATACCAAAATTGAATTTATATTAATTTTTTGTTTGTTAATTGATTTTTTCACTCAACATTAGTATTTTTATTAAGAATACGGATATAGATTTGGTGAACGAAAAATCGGAAAAAGGAACATAGCAGAACAAGAAGAAGAAGAAGAAGAAGAAGAAGAAGAAGAAGAAGAGGGAGTCAGAGAAAAAGGTTGCAAGAATAGTATTCATGCCATAATTATATTCTTATTAATTTTTGTTTGTTAATTGTTTTCTTTTACTCAACATTTGTATTTTTATTTGAGAAAATTAGCAAACTAATCATAATTCCTGAAATAATTATTAAAAATATCTACATTTTAAAATAATTATTAAAAATGTCAATATGTCAATATTTAGCAAATATAATGTATCATAATATAATTTATTTACCTTCCCTTTTTCCCTCAAATTGGGCCCACTTTTTTACACCAAAAAGAGTCCATTACCTACTTTTCTCTCTCTAAATATTTTACCCATATTTTAATCACTTTCTCTCACAATTTTTTTCCCTTATTCACACATTTTCAGCAATTCTATCTCATATTTTTTCAAAAATAAAATAAAATAAAATTCTCTCTCATCTAACTTCCTCTACCAATTGTTCTTCATTTTTTCATCTTCCGCTTCTTTCTCTTCCATAACTTTCAAATTTTTTTCACAAATTCGTGAGTTGTTTTCATATTTGAGATTTTGTAGACTGTAGTAATCTACATTATTGACATTCATACATCATATATTGTTTGATTTTTTATAAATTCATATTTTATAATTTTGAAATTTTGCTTATAGAGTTACTAATGCACAAGTGAATACGGATTTGGATTTGGTGAACAAAAAATCGAAAAAAGGAACATAGCATATGAAGAAGAAGAAAGAGAGAGTAAGAGAACAAGATTGCAAAAATCGTATTCATACCAAAATTGAATTTATATTAATTTTTGTTTGTTAATTATTTTTTTACTCAACATTAATATTATTAACAATACGGATTTAGATTTGGCGAATAAAAAATCGGAAAAAGGAACATAGCAGAAAAGAAGAAGAGAGTCATAGAAGAAGGTTGCAAGAATTGTATACATTCCAGAATTGTATTCTTATTAATATTTGTTTGTTAATTGTTTTCTTTTACTCAAAATTTGTATTTTTATTAGTGAAAATTAGCAAGCTATTCATAATTCCTAACATAATTATTAAAAACATCTACATTTTATAATAATTATAAAAAATGTCAATATGTCAATATTTAGCAAATATAATGTATCCTAATATAATTTATTTACCTTCCTTTTTTCTCTCAAATTGGACCTACTTTTTGACACCAAAAAGTCTCCATTACTTACTTTTCTCTCTCTAAATATTTTACCCACATTTTAATCTCTTTCTCTCACATATTTTTCCCTTTTTCACACGTTTTCAGCAATTCTATCAAATATTTTTTCAAAAATAAAATAAAATAAAATTGTCTCTCATCTAATTTCCTCTCCCAATTATTCTTCATTTTTTCATCTTCTGCTTCTTTCTCTTCCATAGCTTTCATTTTTTTCACAAATTCGTGAATTGTTTTCAGATTTGAGATTTTGTAGATTGTAGTAATCTACATTATTGACATTCATACATCATATATTGTTTGATTTTTTATACATTCATATTTTATAATTTTGAAATTTTGCTTATAGGATTACTAATGCACAAGTGAATACGAATTTTGAGTTGGATTTGGTGAACAAAAAGTCGAAAAAAGGAACATAGCATATGAAGAGGAAGAAAGAGAGAGTTACAGAACAAGATTTCAAAAATCGAATTCATACCATTATTGAATTTTTATTAACTTTTATTTGTTAATTGTTTATTTTACTCAACATTCGTATTTTTATTAAGAATACAGATTTAGATTTGGCGAACAAAAAATCGAAAATGGAACATAGCAGAAGAAGAAGAAGAGAGTCACAGAAGAAAGTTGCAAGATTTGTATTCATGCCAAAATTATATTCTTATTAATTTTTGTTTGTCAATTATTTTTTTTTCTTTTACTCAACATTTGTATTTTTTTTAGGGAAAATTAGCAAACTAGTCATATTTCCTAACATAATTATTAAAAACATCTACATTTTAAAATAATTATTAAAAATGTCAATATGTCAATATTTAGCAGATATAATGTATCCTAATATAATTTATTTACCTTCCATTTTCCCCTCAAATTAGGCCCACTTTTTGACACCAAAAACACTCCATTACCTACTTTTCTCTCTCTAAATATTTACCCACATTTTAATCTCTTTCTCTCATAGATTTTTTCCCTTATTCACACGTTTTCAGCAATTCTATCTCATATTTTTTCAAAAATAAAATAAAATAAAATTCTCTGTCATCTAATTTCCTCTTCCAATTGTTCTTCATTTTTTCATCTTCCGATTCTTTCTCTTTTATAGCTTTCACATATTTTCACAAATTCGTGATTTTTTTTCATATTTGAGATTTTTTAGATTTTAGTAATCTACATTATCGACATTCATACATCATATATTGTTTGATTTTTTATACATTCATATTTTATAATTTTTGAAATTTTGCTTATAGGGTTACTAATGCACAAGTGAATACGGATTTGGATTTGGATTTGGTGAATAAAAAAAAAAAAAAGGAACATAGCATATGAAGAAGAAGAAAGAGAGAGTCAAAGAACAAGATTGCAAAAATCGTATTCATACCAAAATTGAATTTATATTAATTTTTGTTTTTTGATTGATTTTTTTACTCAACATTAGTATTTTTATTAAGAATACTGATTTAGATTTGGTGAACAAAAAATCAGAAAAAGCAACATAGAAGAAGAAGAAGAAGAAGAAGAAGAAGAAGAGAGTCAGAGAAGAAGGTTGCAAGAATTGTATTCATGCCAAAATTATATTCTTATTAATTTTTGTTTGTTAATTGTTTTCTTTTACTCAACAGTTGTATTTTTATTAGAGAAAATTAGCAAACTAGTCATAATTCTTACCATAATATTAAAAATATCTACATTTTAAAATAATTATTAAAAATGTCAATATGTCAATATTTAGCAAATATAATGTATCCTAATATAATTTATTTACCTTCCATTTTCCCCTCAAATTGGGCCCACTTTTTGACACCAAAAACACTCCATTACCTACTTTTCTCTCTCTAAATATTTTACCCACATTTTAATCTCTTTCTCTTACAGATTTTTTCCCTTATTCACACGTTTTCAGTAATTCTATCTCATATTTTTTCAAAAATAAAATTCTCTCTCATCTAATTTCCTCTGCCAATTGTTCTTCATGTTTTCATCTTCTGCTTCTTTCTCTTCCATAGCTTTCATTTATTTTCCACAAATTCGTAATTTTTTTCATAATTGAGATTTTGTAGATTGTATTAATCTACATTATTGACATTCATACATCATTTATTGTTTGATTTTTTATACATTCATGATTTATAATTTTGAAATTTTGCTTATAGGGTTACTAATACACAAGTGAATACGGATTTCGATTTGGATTTGGTAAACAAAGAATCGAAAAAAGGAACATAGCATATGAAGAAGAAGAAGAAGAAAGAGAGAGTCGGAGAACAAGATTGCAAAAATCGTATTCATACCAAAATTGAATTTATATTAATTTTTGTTTGTTAATTGTTTGTTTTACTCAGCATTATTTTTATTAAGAGTACAAATTTAGATTTGGTGAACAAAAAATCTAAAAAAGGAACATAGTAGAAGAAGAAGAATAAAAGAGTGTCAGAGAAGAAGGTTGCAAGAATTGTATTCATGCCAGAATTATATTCTTATTAAATTTTCTTTGTTGATTGTTTTCTTTTACTCAATATTTGCATTTTTATTAAGAACATTGTATTTTTTTTAGTTTGTAGTCATAATAGGTATGCCAAACAGATTTGTATTTTCTAATCATATATATATCCTATTTTTTTCATAATCAATTTGTATTTTTTTTTAGAATATTGTATCATTCCTCAACATATTATATTATTTCCACAATATATGCTATTTTTTTCCAGAATCTTGTATCCCTATTGCTTTCACAATCAATTTATATTTTTTTTAGAATATAGTATCCTTCCTCAAAAGATTGTATTATTTCCACCATATCTGCTAATTTTTTTTTTGCAGAATCTTGTATCCTTTCATAAATCATATTCTTATGTAATTATTAGATTATATTGGGATACAATCAGTAATATTTTTGTAATACAAATAAAAGAAAAATATGTATTTGACAATCATGTTTGGGATACAATTTTTAGAAATTGGTGATCCAATCGAATAAAAAAGGATTTATTTGAAATTGTAACCGATGAGAATTTTAAGTGATATGTTCCTTTTTTTAAAAAAATAAATAAATTCTCTCCCACAATTTTCTCCTTTCTGTTATTAAATAATTGTATTCCTGCCTAACAAACTAAAACATTGACATTTTAAATAAATATTGAAAGTGTGGCGAAGGGGTTCTATTAAATGTCAAAATATTGACATTTTGAAAATTTTCCCTTTTAGTATTAGGACATGATTTGGGCCCATCAAATTTGGAATTTGGGAAAAATGGCCCAAGTTCAATATTTCTTCCTTTATTTTATTTATTTATATATTGTATTAACTAACCTTTTATTTGAATTGATTTTATTTAATTAAATTCCCAAAAGAAAGTCATTTCTTCCTTTTTATGTTCAAATTGAAATATTTTTATTTAAGAATTATTTTGTTAGTTTGTCTTGTCAATATATGATTTATTTCCCCTTAAAAATCCCTTAGGTTTATTTCCTTCCAAAAACAAAAAACAAAAAAAGATTTTCATTACTTAATTAATTTTCTAAAACTTAGTCAAATGTTTTTATCAAGTCGTAGGTCAACCGCACGTTAGCGGACATTTTGAGGGCCTAACACCTTCTCAAAAATTGAACCCCAAACCCCTTTTGGATTTCAAATCATTTTTTCTCTGTTTTAAAATCTTTTGAAAATTTTATAAAGTTTTCTTAATTTCTTTCAAAAATTAAGTGATGACACTCTTTGAAAATTGATTTTTTAAAAAACTTAAGTCAAGTTGATTTTCGAAAACAAAAGTCTTATTTCTATTTTTGATCAAAACACTCATATTATTTAATACTATCTGTGTGCAACAATAGTTGTATACTATTGACTTGACACGCCTCTTGAGACAAAACAAATAATAGGGGTAAGATTACTATATTACCCTTTGACTTTATTAAATTTCATGCTTTGAAAAATGTGTTAGATTATAAATAATATTTAATATCAAGGGTAAAATAGTCATAAAAGGTAAATTATCTCTTGATTTTCTAAATTGGACAAGTATTGTTGGACATCTATTTTTAGTATGGTGGATAACTATTGTTGGACAGAGGGAGTATAAATCTTAATTGTCTTTATTTTCGTTACTCCCATGTCTTTTGATAATCATATATAACTCCTAATTCATATTAAAAGAGTCATATTCATAATATATTTTGGTATTTCATATAATGTCCTATAAATAGAGGTATTAGAAAATTTTGTTACAAAAGAAATGATCAAATGTTTATATATAGCTGAGCTAGGGATTAACTAGGTGAAACTTGCTCATCTTTTTGACCAAGAATCACAAATATTTTTATATCTTGATAAAATAGCATTTTATAGCTTTCAATTTTTTTACTTACATGAAATTTAATTGTTTTATTGTAGGTGTCTTTCTTTTTAATGGGAAAAATCATCTTCTCCATGATATTATTGTTTTAATGATTAAGATCGTAAGAATGATGTTGTATTATTTATTTATTTTAGTTCTCTCACGATTTATCTTTATTTTGTATTTTATTGTCATCGTGATTGGCACCCACACTAACCCTCCAGTGGGATAACCATTTATACTAATTAGCTAACCAACTTAATCAAAATACTAAGGCATTTAAGGTTACGGAAGCAAGTTTAAATGCTGAAGGAAAGAAATAGAGTTCCCATAAACTCCAACAAAAGTCTAATAACCAAAACTAACATTACGGAAGTAATGCCTAGAACCTAAAGTCAATGTACCAAAACATCTAAAGTTCAACCATTAGTCTAAACAAGAAGGGGTACAACCCACAACTAACATAAAGCTAACTAAAGAACTAATCTAGGTCCGAAATGTGGACATAAATAGAAAAGAGAACTCATGGCAGCCCGGAAGAATTGGCTCACCCTTGAATTCAAACGATCATTGATGTTCTAAGCGAGGTCTGTCAATAGCCGCCTTAAGATGCCCTGTACTCAACAACGAAAGAGCAAGTGCAGTATCAGTACACAACCACAATGTTCAAGTAGGATCACACGGCTATCCCACTAAGTGCAACATACATAAGTCATTACAACATAATAATAACATGCATACACCGAACATATACAATATCATCATCATTTACGAAACAACTTACAATTTCACATTTCTCAATTAAACAGTGACGACAAGTCAATGGTCCTCTCATGGAACCCAAACCCAAGCTGTTAGCATACCAGAACGTGGTACCCGATCCAATGTTTATGCCGAAACGTGACAACTTATCCCATATTTATGCAGGAACGTAGCAACTGATCCCAAGTTAGTGTATCGGAATGCAACACCCGATCCATTCAACAAGCCACAACCATAATCACAAGTATATTCTCATAATCATACAATCAAGTCATGATTCATGGAATTCATCATTCATCTATCTCATTTACAACAAGTGTGATCAATAATGTAACATTCACATACATACATGTATTACAATGAAGCAAGAACAAACATATATCACACAATCATGAAATCACAACCATCACCTACCTCTAAACAAGCTTGAATTCCTTAAGAAACTTGATTCTTCCCTTTCCGATTCGTTCCGCTTGTTCTTGGTCTACAAACAATTAATATAGCATGGGAATCAATAAACAATAACTAATTACCTGAATTACCAACAATTCTACCAATCCTAGATCAAACCCATGATCCCAATATCCATATTAGGGATTTTCCCATCATAAGTTCCAGATCAAAACCCTCCCTCATTGATAATTACCCGCTAGATTACGTTCTACTGATCGAAAAACGGATTCAGGGAGTGAAAATCTTACCTTTAACCTCAAGAATGGTGGAAAACTGTCAAGAAAACACCTGGGTTCGTTCCTTAGCTCTCAATTTTATAAATTGCAGAACAAAACATTTTTGGGGTTTATTTTCGACTTTAAGTCGTGTCTGCCCCGCTATGGAGGCACTCACCCCACTACAGCGGCCCCGCCCTGGTGGGAAATTTTGCCTTAGCGGCTTGCACGGAACTAGTGAGCAAAATTAATAATTCCAAGACCCCCATTTCACAACACACCTTCAACCAATGACACTCAGAAACTACCCATTCACGCTAAGATTAATTTCGGGAGTTCTACTCTCTCGAATTCAATTCCGTAAAGTCATACGAGTTCCTTAATGTCTTAGCTATCTACTAAAGTGATCAAATTAACAATTAGATCCCGCAATTGCTACCAAATTTCCCTAGACATTACTGACTCTGATTTCGTTCAAATCTGGACTAGGTTGGGAAATTCCAAGTTACTACGAAAAAGTTTTTCGGTCCAAAATTTTTCCTCGCTGGCTTTTCTTTTAACGATGGAAACCAGTCGTTACAATACATACCAATTTACCTATCACTCATCCCCGAGTGACAAACTTATGAAAAATAGGCTAAAGAAGGAATGCAATAGTACATGAATCGACGAACAACTGGGATACTTGTCTCGCATGTCCTTCTCGGTTTCCTAAGTAGCTTCCTCAACTGGATGATGCTTTTATTGAACTTTCATGGACTTAATCTCCTTGGTCCTCCGCTTCTGGACATCATGATCAAAATTGCAATCGTTTCCTCCTCATATTAGAGGTTGATGAGTCCTAGATTTGGACTCATTTAGGGCTTTATTTGAATAGATTTAGTGTCCTCAAATGCTTTTTTTATGCCAATAACTGATGTAAAATCCTTGATTTCCAAGTGTATGGATTGAGGAACACAACATGGACACTAATTTGCAAAAAGGAACAAAGTGAGTTAAAAGAATAAAGAAATGAAGGTCTTGTGATCGCCGAGTCCATTTGGCGAGTCACCGAATGGCCACCATCTCGCCTAAAGTTCCAGTGTACCAAGCCCTGAAGGAGAAAATCAATTTGGCGAGAGAAATGAGCAGTCGGCGTGTCGCGGAGTGATTCCGCGATGCAGTGTTGGATCACCCAAAGTTACAGAACTTGAGGATACTGAAGGCTAAAGAAAAAAGGTGAGGGAACTGACCAAAGGGCGAATCGCCGAGCTGATCGGTGATCCCGACTTACTGCACTGAATGGTCCTTCGCAGTATATTTTTGGCGACTATAAATACAATTTCAAACATTAATCTTAGGAGCTTTTATCATAAATTTTATCATATTTTTGGAATTAGTTTGGAACTCTGAGTTTTGAGACAAATATTCCTTAGCTTTGAAGAATTGAAGTTTTCCATTTTTGAGAAATAGGAAGTGGGTCTTTGAGATTCTTCAATTCGGACCTTTGTAAAGACGAAATTAATCTTACCCAGTTGATGGAAACACAATTTGGTAACGATTTCTATCTTTTTATGATGTCTAGCTAAAACCCCAATTCTTGGGGTGTGATTATGGGTTGATTTAGTTTATGCGTATTGCTAATTGTTAGTTTAAATGTTGTTTAGAAGTGATTTCATTAAGTAATTGTGGTTTAATTTAAAGGATTGTAGTTACAAATGCAATTCTACCTTCGTGTTTTTGGCTTGCTCAAGAGAGAGGTTTTGAAACCAAGATTATTAAATTGATGGTCTGTGGGTATTGGGTTGTCATGGGTTCAGCTCGAGAGAGTGAATCCTAAACCTTTTTCCACACAATCAGCTCAAGAGAGTTAATGGACTAAAGCACAAGTTGTTCTTATTTTGCTACTTATTGGTGTTCGAGAGAAACCGACTTGATTAAGGGTAAATTGTTCAACTATTTTAGCCACTAACATACAACTATTTTCTAACAGTTGCAATTACCCGTTTGTCTCAATTAGCCTATAATCGAATCACATCCCAAGAACCCGTCTCATTATTGCTTTTGCGTATTATTTGCTACTGTTGTAGTTGATAATTTACAACCAAAACCCCCCTGATATTTGACATTCATGTCAACCCTTAATTTGAATTATGTTTTTATTCGTAAATATCTATTCCTATGGCTGATTAGAACATATTCATGCTTTTGAATTGATTCTCAAACACGTACCGCTCCCTATGGGATTCTACTCCAACTCATTTAGTTGGGTTATATCAGTGCCTAACGATCGTTGATGCTTAGAACTGGATTAAGTGCTTTGATAGCGTTATTCAATCAAAATGGCACCGCTGCCGGGGAGTGGTATTGTTTGAGAATTTTTAGTTAAGTTGAATTTTGTTCTTGTTAGGGTCCGTTTGGATTGACTTTAAAAAAGTAGCTTTTAAGTCAAAAATAAAAAGTCAAAAATAAAAAGTCAAACTGAAATGACTTTTAAGTCAAAAAATAAAAAGTAGGGGGAGACCTACTTTTGGTTTTTGACTTATTTTAAGTCATTTTAAACTTAGTTTAAGTAATTCTTGACCTTGCCAAACACTTCTCAACTTATTTCAAGTCATTTTTGACTTATTTTAAGTTATTTTTTATATTTGCCAAACACTTCCATAAGTCAAAAACTGACTTAAAAGTAGGTTTGATCAACTTTTAAGCCAATCAAAACACCCTCTTAGTCTTAGTTGAATCTACTCATTTTTAGTTTTTGTTTGTGTATTGCTTGTTGAGCAGAAGAATTGAAGATATCTTATAGGAATAGTGAAAAAATGGATCACCCTCTTTTGAGATTGATGATTCTTAGGGATGACATCCTTACTTTCAAGCAATTGGAGGGTGAGACCATCCATGAGTTGCGGCCAAGATATAAGGCATTGTTGCAGCAATGCCCAACTCATGGAATTACAGATACGATGCTTCTGGAATGCTTCTACCGGAGTCTTGGCCCCAAAAATAGGATAGTGGTTGAACAACTCTCTTCGGGTTGTTTGATACGACAATCCTATGAAACAGCAGCCCAACTTATTGATTGCGTGGCCAAGACCAACAAGGAGACAGAGAGGGACCAACACTTGGCCACATTGTTAGGTTAGCTAAATACCTTGGCCAAAAAGGTCAAGGAACTGGAAGTAAAGTGTCGAAGAACAAATGAGCATGAGGGTAGGCAAATAGAAGAGGTACTCTTACTCATTCTTCACAAAGTTGAAGAGCACGACAAGTGTTGAGAGAGATAAGAGAGAATTTCTTGATGCTGAATCAAATGACAACCTCTCATGCCATGTTCATTCAGCTTCTAGAGTCTCCAATGGACCAGGTCTTGACTTGTCTCTACCCATAACAAGAAGGTGGGTTGCCTTGTGAAATTGAGGCAAACCCCACAAATGAAAAATAAGTGGAGACTTGCGTCGTGTCACGACGTTAACTAAGGCGCTTCTTGGGAGGCAACCCAAGTTTTACTGCTTTCATTTTTTTTAGAAATAATCGTGTGTTGACTTTGCAGGTTGAAGTGTAGAATGTGTTTGAAAAGTGCAAATTGGCGAGCTAAATATCCAGTCGGCGACTCGCCGAAGAGGTCGGTGAGCCTGACTTGGAACGCTGTTGGATTCAAGACATTTTGATATTAGAGTTTGTAAAACTCGGCGAGCCCAGGAACGAATTGGCGAATTGCCGACCAGGTCGGCGATCACAATTTAATCCACAGTTTGGACCTCCACATTAACTGGAGGTCCTGTAAAACTTGGCGAGGTAAGTTCCCACTCGGCATGTCGTCGAGTGGGTTGGCAAGCAAGACTAATGTCGCCGAACGGGCGAGAATCGGATAGTTGTTAAAGGCCAAAAGTTCAAAAGTTCAAAATCTTTCACATTCCCGCACTTTTTAACTTACGAAACTCACACCCACACTATATTTTCCTAGTTTCTTGTGTTTTTATCTCGTATTAGTCGTTGAGTTTGTATTCAGAGTTGGATATCGTTGCCGCCTAGCTTTACAACTTGTTTAT
This sequence comes from Solanum infundibuliforme, assembly GCA_029582565.1. Classification (NCBI taxonomy): domain Eukaryota; kingdom Viridiplantae; phylum Streptophyta; class Magnoliopsida; order Solanales; family Solanaceae; genus Solanum; species Solanum infundibuliforme. The sequence continues at coordinate 35,332 of JAJOOG010019485.1, forward strand.
TCGACTTAAAATGTTGGTTTTCTGAATCCTGAACTTACATTTAGTGATTTGTACTCATTTGGGATGATTTTTTATCTTAGTGTTGTGTGTTGGGCCTCTCTGATTCGTAATTGTGTTTGTGCATGCTTGTTTTAATTCGAATATCATGCCTATAATGCCTTTAATGTTAAATTCCCGAATATTTCGTGCGTATAAGTGATTAAATTATTTGGTGTTGCGTAAATGTTTTTGGGTCTAGTCAGGTGAAGTCTAAGTAACCCACTTTTTTGCCAAATAATGTATTTGGCCCAATGATGGAGCGGTTGACGTCATTCTTAAGGGCAAAAGTCATCAAATTGCCAAATTTGGCCAAACCGGGAGAAGTTTGAGTATCCCGGGGGCATGGGTGTAATGGGTCTTAGTTTAATTGTATGGGTGAATAGTTTGATTTTGTTTTGGGGGGCTGCGGGATTAAATTCGGAAAATGGGGTTGAAAGTAGGCATGTTTGGCCATTTGGCGAGCTGGGTCGAGCTCGCCGAACCTCTCGACGGTTCGCCGAATCCCCCTTATCGCCTTTAATTTTATGCTAAATTTGGAGTTTTGGTTTTGTAACTTTTGGTGAGAAGCTTGAGTTCGCCTAGTGCACTCGGCGACTTGCCGAAAATCCTTCTTGATCGCCCTTTTTGCACCCCTATCCCCTAAAAATCACTATAACTTTCGGCAGGCTAGTCCTTGCTCGCCGAATGCTGTCGGTGATTCTTCGAAAGGCCCTTTACATTGCCAACATGCCATTTTTCTGGATTTTTTGAAGCCAATCCTTTTGGTGAGCCCGATCTGGCCCGCCAAAGTGATTCGGCGACTCGCCGACCGGTTTGGCGAGTTTGTCTGCAACTATTTTTCTGCAAGTTTGTGTGATCCATTTCTAACTATTTTTGATGTTTTTGCATATATGGCTAGGACTAACCTTGACATGCCACCCTGTAAAAGAGCACGGGGTATTGTGATCAATGAAGGGGGAGCAAATCCTCCTAAAAAAAGAAGGACAGAGCCTCCAAAGGGAGGCAAGGGTAAAGGAAAAAGGCCCATATCTGAGGTTCCGCAACAACTCCGATAGTGAGGGAGAGGCCTTTAATTCCTGAGCTGTATTATCTGAGCCGGAGGATGACCAAACATTACACTCCCGAAGAGTGGAGATCCATGCTAGATCTCATCCTGATTCAGTTAGAGCCCTAACAGCCTCCACTCCAGCAGATATAGTGCCAGCTCCGGCACCTCCTATGGCTCCAGTGACACTAGTAGTTCCTCCTCCCTGATTCCTTAATAGATTAAAGGCTGATGGGTTGCGGACTATTCTCGAGGAGAAGTTGTTATCCACAGAGGGCTTATAGGGAAGATACTCCAGTGTGAGGGAGATACTGCAGTGGCATAGATTCCAGCTATTCACCAGGCCCCAAGGCCCATATATCCCCACATGGGTCCGTGAGTTCTACTCTGCTTACGGTGATTTGGTCTCTCAAGGGAAAAAGAAGTCCATTGCCTTCAGACCGGTGAAGTTGGTTATGGTTCGAGGTGTAGAAGTTGGGTGCTGCAGTGATCTCATAAATGTTGCCCTTGAGAGAGCCATAGGGTTCGATCATGACTATGAGGGCCTGGCGATAGCTCAGTCCCTGGATGACCTGAAGGGCGGGCTTGCCCCCCTTCTTTCTGACACCACCCCAAGGTGGATTGAGGCGGAAGTCCAGATAGATAAGAAGGATTTGAATGTACCTGCCTGATATTGGTTCAGATTCCTCAGCAGCTACATCATGCCTTCACAAAATGAATCCATTCTCCGTCATGCAAAGGCATCTTGTTTAGTACAAATCTTAGCAAAGAGGCGGCTCAACTTAGGACTTATTATTGAGCAGGAGATGGCCATGAGGGCCAAACAGAGGCAGATCTCCCTTCCATTCTCGGTGCTAATCAGAGAGTTGTGTTGGCGTGCTGGAGTTCCTCGGGACATGACGAGAGATATTGAGGTCATTCCTTCATCCTCCACAGATATTCGACGTATAGAGACGGAATACATATGGGAGGAGGCCGACAGGAGGAGAGCAGTGATGGGTCCACGAGTTGGACTCATTTAGGACTTTATTTTAATAGATTTAGTATCCTCAAATGCATTTTTTGTGCCAATAACTGATGTAAATCCTTGATTTTGAGGTATTTTGATTGAGGAACAAAACATGAACACAAATGAGCAAAAAGGAACAAGGCAACTAAAAGAACGAAGAAAAGAAGGCTTGATGATCGCCTAACCCATTGGGTGAGTCACCGAATAGCCATGATCTCGCCTAAAGTTACAGTGTGCCAAGCCCTGAAGGAGAAAATCAAGTCGGCGATAGAAAGGAGCAGTCGGTGAGTCACCAAATGACTCCGCGATGCAATGTTTGATCGCCCAAAGTTACAGAATTCGAGGATGTTGAAGGCCAAAGCAAAAAGGTGATGGAATTGACCAAAGGGTGGATCGCCGAATGGATTGGCGATCCCGACTTATTGCACCGAATGATCATTCGCAGCATATTTTTGGCGACTATAAATACATTTTAAATTTCTTAGAATAGTATCTAATATCATTTATTAATTTTTGAGTTTGAATTTTTAGAATTGAGGGCATTCATACAATATTTTTCTTAGCTTTGAAGATTTGAAGATTTCCATTTTTGAGAAATTGGAAGTGGGTCTTTGAAATTCTTCAACCTTGACCTTTGTAAAGATAAAATTAATCTTACCCAATTGATGGAAACACAATTTGGTAACGATTTCTATCTTTTTATGATGTCTAGCTAAAACCCCAATTCTTGGGGTGCGATTATGGGTTGATTTAGCTATTGGGTATTGTTAATTGATAGACAAATGTTGTTTAAAAGTGATTTCATTCAGTAATTGTGGCTTAATCTAAAGGGTTGTAGTTGCAAATGAAACTCTACCTTCGTGTTTTTGCTTACTCGAGAGAGAGGTTTTAAAACCAAGATTACTGATTTGATGTCTGTGGGTATTGGGTTGTCATGGGTTCAACTCAAGAAAGTGAATCCTAAACTCTTTTCCACACATTCATCTCGAGAGAGTGAATGGACTAAAACGTAGGTTCTTAATTGTTGCTTATTGGTGTTCGAGAGAACCGAATTTGATTTGGGGTAAATTGTTCGAGAGAAAGTTTATCCCCACTAAAGTCTAGCTTATTCACCGATTTACGACTATGTACTATCAGTTGCAATTACCCATTTGTCTACATTAGCCTATAATCCAATCACATCCCAAGAATCCATCTCTTTACTTGTCTATTTGTGTTATTTGCTGTTGTAGTTGATAATGATAATAAAAAATCCCTGTTATTTGACACTTGTGTCACCGCAAACTTGAACCATGTTTTTATTCGTAAATGTTTTTACCTATGATTGACTTGAACATATTTATACTTAGCTTTTGAATCTTAAACACGTACCACTCCCTATGGGATTCGACCCCAACTCACTTAATTGGGTTATATTACTGACTAACGATCGTTGGCACTTAGTATTGGATGAAGTGTCTTGATACGTGAAATCAAATTGGCGCCGCTGCCGGGGAGTGGTGCTATTTAAGATTCTTTAGTTAAGTTGGATTTTGTTCTTGTTAGTTATAGCTAAACTTAACTTTTAGTTTTGGTTTGTGTGTTGCTGTTTGAGCAGAGAATTGGAGCATATCAGGCAGCAACATCCACCCAATGGATCACCCTCCCTTGAGATTGATGATTTTTAGGGATAACATCCTAAATTTCAAGCAATTGGAGGGTGAAGCCATTTATGAGTTGTGGCAAAGGTTCAAGATCCTATTGCAGCAATGCCCAACTCATGGAATTCCAGATAAGATGCTTCTGGAATACTTCTACCTAGCTCTTGGCCCCGAAAATAGAATGGTAGTTGGCCAATTTTCTTCAGGTTGTTTGATTCGACAATCCTATGAAACAGTAGCCCAACTCCTTGATTGTGTGGCCAAGACCGACAATGAGACTGAGAAGGACCAACACTTGGCCACATTGTTTACTCAGCTGGATACCTTGACCAAAAAGGTCAAGGACTTGGAGGTAATGTCCAAAAAGAAGGAAATGTACATTCCCCCTCATGAGTGCCGAAGAATGAAGAAGAAAGAGGGGGAAAAATAGAAGAGGTACTCTTACTCATTCTTTACAAAGTCGAAGAGCACGACAGAGTGTTAAGTGAGGTAAGAGAGAATGTCTTGATACTGAATCAGATGACAACCTCTCACGCCATGTTTATTCAGCTTCTAGAGTCCCAAATGGACCAGGTGCTGTCTTCTCCCTACCCAAAACAAGACGGTGGGTGGCCTTATGAAAATGAGGCAAACCCTACAAATGGAATTTAAGTGGGGACTTGCGTCGTGCCACGACGTTAACTAAGGCACTTCTTTGGAGGCAACCCAAGAGTTAATCGCCTTATTTTAGTTTTAGAAATAATGGTGTGTTGATTGTGCAGGTCAAAGTGCGGAAGGTGTTTGAAAGTGCAGGTTGGCGAGCTGATAGTCCAGTCAGCGCATCGCCGAAGAGGTCGGCGAGCCCGACCTAGACCACCGTTGGACTCAAGACAATTTTAAATTGGAGTCTGTAAAACTCGGTAGGCCCAAGAGCAACTTGGCGAATCACTGACTAGGTCGGCGATCACGATCTAGTCTGCCATTTGGACCCCCACATTAACTGGAGGTCCTGTAAAACTCAGCGAGGTAAGTGCCCACTCGACGAGTCGCCGAGTGGGTCGGCGAGCAACACTAATGTCGTCGAATGGGCGAGAACTGGACGGTTTTTAAAGGCCAAAGGTTTAAACTTTCAAACTCTTTCACTTTCCCTCACTTTTAATCTTCCCAAACTCACACCTGCACAATATTTCCCGTACTTTATTGCATTTTAGAGTGTTTTAGTCATTGGATTTGTGTTCGGAGTGGATTACTTTGCCGCCTAGCATTTCAAATTATTTTAATCGGCATCTAAGGTTGGTTTTCCGAACCCCGAGTTTATTTTTAGTGATTTTGTACTCATTTGCAATTATCTTATCTTAGTGATGTGTGCTGGGCCTCTCTGATAGTGTTTGTATGCTAGAATGCCTGTGTTAATTTGATAATTTTGCCCGTAATGCCTATATTGTTGAATTCCCCTGATTTTGTGCCTTAAAATTGGTTAAAATTTGTAGGGTTGTGCTTCTATGTTATTGGATCAAGTTGGGTGAAGTCTAAGTAGCCCGTATTTGGGCCAAATGACGTATTTTGCGTAATAATGGAGCTGTTGACGTCATTCTTAAGGGCAAATGTCGTCAAATGGCCAAATTTGGCAAAATCGGGAGAAGTTTGAGTATCCCGAGGGCATGGTATAATGGGTCTTAGTTTATTTTGATAATTGCATGTTTTGATTTTGTTTTTAGGGGTTGCGGGGTTGAATTTGGGAAGTTGGGTTAAAAGTAGGCACGTTGGATCATTTGGCGAGCTGGGTCGAGCTCGCTGAACCACTCGGCGATTCGCCGAAGTTCCCCATCTCGCCTTTAATTTCATGCTAAATGTGTAGTTTGGCTCTGTAACTTTCAGTGAGAAGCTTGAGGTTGCCGAAGGCACTCAGCAACTCGCCAAAAGTCCTCCTTGACCGCTTTGTCTACGCCCCTCACCCTTAATTGCATTGTAACTTTCGGCGGGATAATCCTTGCTCACCGAATGCTGTTGGCGATTCGCCGAAAGGCCTTTCCATCGCCGACATGACAAAATTTTCTGAGATTTTTGAGCCAATCCTTTCGGTGAGCCCGATCTAGCTGCCGAAGAGATTCAGCGACTCACCGACCGGTTCGGCGAGTCTATCAGCAACTATTTTCTGTGCTTTTGATTGAATTGTTTTTAACTTTTTCTTGATGTTTTGACGAAATGGTAAGGACAAACATTGACATGCCATCCCGAAAAAGAGTACGGGGTGTAACAATCAATGAAGGGGGATCAAATCCTTCCAAAAGAGGAAGGCAAGGCCTCCAACTGGAGGTCAGAGTAGAGGCAAGAGGCCCACAGTTGAAAGAGTGGATGCTGACTCCCGAGCTGCTTTATTTGATCCTGAGGATGACCAACCTTTAGAGTCCCGGTGGGCTGAGATCCGTGCTAGATCTCGCCCTGACTCAACTAGTGTCCCTCCAGTATCAACACCAGCAGATATAGTGCCAGCTCCAGCACCTCCTGTAGCTCCAGTGCCACTAGTAGCTCCTCCTCCCTGACTCCTAAATAGATTAAAAGTTGACGGGCTATGAACTATCCTCGAGGAGAAGTTATTATCTACAGAGAGGCCTTGAGGGAAAGTACTCCACAGTGAGGGACACCTTTAACTTTAACTGGTTTGAGCAGTTCACCAGGCCCCGGGGCCCCTATACTCCTTCATGGGTCCGGTAGTTCTATACAGCGTATGGTGACTTTGTTCCAAATACCAAGAAGAAGGCAAGCGAGTTCAGACTGGTTAAGTCGGTTGTGGTCCGGGGTAAGGAAGTTGGATGCAATAGCGAGTACATCAATACCGTACTTGATAGTGGCTATGACTTTGACTACGCCAACCTGACTACCACTACAACATTATTGGATGAGCTCAAGGGCTGGTTGGCGCCCCTTATCTCAGACACCACCCCGAGGTGGATAGAGGGAGGAGTCCCGATCGAAAAGAGGGACTTGAGTGTAGCTACACGTTATTGGTTTGGATTCATCAGCATCTCTATTATGCCTTCCCAAAATGAGTCCGTTCTCCATCATCCTAAAGTGGCCTGCCTTTGGTCGATTATTTCTTAGAAGAGCATTGACATGGGGCTTATTATTGAGCAAGAGATGGCCATGAGGGCCAAGCAGAGGCAGACCTCACTCTCATTCCCAGTCTTGATCACGGAGTTGTGCTGGCGTGCTGGAGTACCCCTAGATGATGCGAGAGATATTGAGGTTACCCCTTCATCCTCCACTGACATCTGGTGCATTGAGGCCAAGTAAACTCGTGAGGAGGCTGACAGGAGAAGGGCAACTCCAATGGATACATCCCCGGAGGTGGATATTTATTCGATACCTACAGAGGCATTTTTGCCTACTCCAAGCCTTCAGGTACATCTGCCCCTTCTTCTTCTTAATAGGCCCTGGGTGCCTCTACCTCATCCCAGCCTGCCAAGATTACTTAGGCGATGATCCTGAAGATGGGACATCTATCCCATTAAGCTGATGTGAGGGCGACCATACTTGAGAGATCCATCCCATGGATGATCGAGAGTCCCATGATTGTTGCACTGACCCCCCTCCAGACTTTCATTGACACTCTCACCACGAGAGTCGAGGAATGTGAGAGCAGACAGGGGGAGACCTCTGAGGTTACGACTTTGAAAGCCGAAGTAGCAGATTTGAGGAGGGACGTAGACTATCTAAAGTCTACTGACTTCACTTCATTACTAGAGGTTGCTGATGATGTGGATGCTCCTGAGACTTTAGAGATTACTCCGGCTACCACCGGAGATATACATAGAGAGGCACAACAGTTGATGAGTCAAAGCCAGAGACCGATGAGGAGCAGATAGAGGTGCATGATGCTGAGGTTTATGATGATTTGTCTAACCTGGAGGATGCTATGTTTGAGATGGCACAGCAGACCTCTTTGAGAGACACCACCATGGGTAGATCTAGTGGAGCTGGTGGCACTTCTGAGGTGACTTCGGGCACTGATGCCCAGGTTTCGACCACCACACAGGGCACTGATGCCCAGACAAACAGAGTGACTGAGTAGACATGATCCTTTTTTTTACCTTTCTCTCTGTCTTACTTTTTGTCTTTTGGATCTTACTTTGCTTGCATTTGAGGACAAATATTTTTTATTTGTGATGGGGTGAGGCCCACCTTTTGTGACTTTTGTTATTTCTATATATTTAGGTTTTTAAGCTATAAATTGTGTTAATACTGCATTTTGTGGATGATTGAGCTTGTGGCTCCTTATTTTTAATTGTAAATGATTTTTGGACCCTTCCAAAAAAATGTGTGCCACCTCTTGTTTGTGTTTGAATGTGGCTGTTCTCTTGCAAATTTAAGTATCGGTCTTAATCAATACCGATGACTTGAATAGTGCTCATAATCAAACAAAAATGAATGTGCGACTACGATGAGGCCAAATGAAGTTGCATAGACAATATGTGAACTTTTTGCATTTCGTTGTAACTACCCAATTATCCAATTGAGTCTCTTGTGATGAACATTGAACACTAGCAAAAGTGTGGAGTCTTGTTTGACATTGGTGTCGATGCCTTGTGTGATGAGCTTATCGTGAACCATGTGTGATGACACCTAGAATTTGCCCCGTTGGTCCGGTTGACTAAGTGATGCAATCTCATGATATGATCTCAGGAAACTTTGAAGAGTGTGAAACAATTTGACATTATACCTCTTTTTGTGGCCTAACTTGTGAGTGTGTGAACTCCGCTTGAACACCCTTTGAGAATTAACCTTTTCTTGGAAGAAACATGATGAAATTTATGACCTTTCTTGATCCATTACCCATAATCCTCATGATTTTTGATTTGGGTGAAAAGCCAACTTAGGCCAAAAGCCTAAGTTGGGGATGTGGTGAAAAGAAAAGGTAATCAAGAAGTGAAAAGAAGTCCCCTTTTACCCATGGTTTTGAGAGAGATGGAACCCCTCCATATAAAAAAAAAGAGAGAGAAAAGAATGAAAGAAAAATAAAATGAAAAAGTTGTTAAGATGGAAAAAGAAATAGGGTGTCCAACAGTCCATGAAGATGAATAATGGGGTGACTTGTGAGCACGAATGAAAATGATGAAGAAAAGGAAAGAAAGTGTTGTTCACACCACATTTCATAAGGAATACAACCATTGAGCCTAAATGACCATACATTTGCACTCAGCCCCGTTACAAGCCTTGAAAAGACCTCTTTGATCTTGAGTGAGCTGAAACAATTGTTGGTTGGAAAATAAGGGCAAACCTATGGGTGAACTCATTCATTGTGTTCATCTTTGTGAGTGTGAGTGTTGCATTTGATTTCGGAGCTTTAAGTTGTTGAACCATTGTGTGTGAATATGAAATCATTCTTTGTGTGAGGGACTTGGAATACATTTGTTGAGCTTGAACTTGCATTTGAAGCAAGTATTGTGAACTTGAGAATATTTGATAATGGTGAGTCACATGTTGAATCTTTGAGTGCACAATTGATCCTTTCATGAATAAGTTGAGTCTTCTTGTGTGCATTCATGATTGAATCTTGTGTAGCATAGTTTGAGACATCCTTTTTGAACTACTGAACTTGAGTTTTACTTGAGGACAAGCAAAAGTTTAAGTTGGGGGTGTTGATGAGTCCACGAGTTGGACTCATTTAGGGTATTATTTTAATAGATTTAGTGTCCTCAAATGCTTATTTTGTGCCAATAACAGATGTAAATCCTTGATTTTTAGGTATTTGGATTGAGAAACAAAGCATGGACACTAATGAGCAAAAAGGAACAAGGCAGTTGAAAGAACGAAGAAAATAAGGCTTGATGATCGCCTAACCCATTGGGCGAGTCGCCGAATGGCCATGATCTTGCCTAAAGTTACAGTGTGCCAAGACCTGAAGGAGAAAATCAAGTCAGCGATAGAAAGGAGCAGTCAGTGAGTTGCCAAATGACTCTGCGATGCAGTGTTCGATCACCCAAAGTTACAGAACTCAAGGATGCTGAAGGCCAAAACTAAAAGGCGATGTAATTGACCAATGGGTGGATCGGCGATCCCGACTTATTGTGCCGAATGGTCCTTCGCAGCATATTTTTGGTGAGTATAAACACATTTTAAAATTTCTTAGAATAGTATCTAATATCAATTATCAGTTTTGGAGTTTGAAGTTTTAGAACTGAGAGTATTGAGACAATATTTTCCTTAGCTTTGAAGATTTCCATTTTTGAGAAATTGGAAGTGGGTTTTTAAAATCCTTCAACCTTGACCTTTTTAAAGATGAAATTAATCTTTCCAGTTGATGGAAACACAATTTGGTAACAATTTCTATCTTATAATGATGTGTAGCTAAAACCCCAATTCTTGGGGTGTGATTATGTGATTATAGGTTGATTTAGCTGCTGGATATTGTTAATTGATAGTCTAAATGTTGTTTAAAAGTGATTTCATTGAGTAATTGTGGCTTAATCGAATGGGTTGTTATTGTAAATGCAACTCTACCTTCGTGTTTTTGGCTTGCTTGAGAGAGAGGTTTTAAAACCAAGATTACTTATTTGATTGTTTGTGGGTATTGGGTTGTCATGGGTTCAGCTCGAGAGAGCGAATCCTAAACTCTTTTCCACACATTCAGCTCGAGAGTGTGAATGGACTAAAGCGTATGCTGTTCTTAATTGCTGCTTATTGGTGTTCGAGAGAAACCAATTTGATTTGGGGTAAATTGTTCGAGAGAAAGTTTATCCCCACTAAAGTCTAGCTTATTCATTGACTTACAACTATTTACTATCAGTTGCAGTTACCCATTTGTCTACCTTAGCCTATAATCTAATCACATCCCAAGAACCTGTCTCTTTACTTGTCTATTCGTGTTATTTGCTATTGTGGTTGATAATTACAATAAAACCCCTGTTATTTACCACTTATGTCACCCCAAACTTGAACAATGCTTTTATTCATAAATGTTTTTACATATGATTGACTTGAACATATTTATACTTGGCTCTTGAATCTTAAGCACGTACCACTTCCTGTAGGATTCAACCCCAACTCACTTAGTTGGGTTATATTACTGACTAACGATCGTTGGCACTTAGTATTGGATGAAGTGACCTGATACGTGAAATCAAGTAGCCCCGGTAGATACATCTCCGGAGGTGGACATTGACTCTATACCTGCAGAGGCATCTTTGCCTACCCCAGCCTCCAGGCCTTTTGGTACATCTGCTCCCACTTCTTCCTCCCAGGGTCCTAGTACTTATACCTCTTCCCAGCCCGCCAAGATTACTCAGGCTATGATCCTGAAGATGGGGCACCTGGCTTATTCAACTTTTGTGAGGGCGACCCAATTAGAGGTTGCAGTCCCATTGATGATTGAGAGTGTCGTCCTTGATGCACTGACCCCTCTCCAGACCTCTATTGACACTCTCACTACGATAGTTGAGGCTTGTGAGAGCAAACAGGGGGAGACTTCTGAGGTTACGGCTTTGAAAGCCGAGGATGCGGACCTGACGAAGGATGAAGACCTGAGGAAGGATGCGGACATGAGGAAGGACGTGGACTACTTGAAGTTCACTGACTTCACTTCCCTATTGGAGGCAGTTGATGATGTTGATGCCCCGATGACTTCTGAGATTCCTCCGGCCACCACCGGAGATGTACATTGGGATGATATGGCAGTTGATGAGTCAGAGGAAGAGATTGACGAGGAGAAGATAGATTTGTGAGATGTTGAGGTTTATGATGATCTGGCTGAACTTGAGGGTGCGATGTTCAAGACTACCCGCCAGGCTTCCTTGAGAGACACCACCATGGTAGGCCCGAGTGGAGCTGGTGGTACTGTTGAGGTGACTCCGGGAAGTGCTGCCTAGGATAAGAGTGTTACACCGGGCATCGATGCCCCGACAGATGGACTGACTGTTTAGACAGGATTTCTCTTTACCTCCCTCTCTGTCATCTTTTATTGACTTTTTGGATATTTTCTTGCATTTTAGGACAAATTACTTTTGTTTTATGGTGGGGTGGGGTGAGGTACTTCCATACCTACCTCTTGTTTTGATGTCATTTTTTGTATATATTGGATTTTGTACTACAAATTGTGTTGACACTGCTTTTGTGGATATTTGAGGTTGTGGCTCCTTGTTTTAATTGTAATTGATTTTTTACCCTTTTTGAAAGTTTTGTGCCACCTCTTGATTGTGTTTGAATGTGGCTGTTCTTTTGCAAATTTGGGTATCGATCATGATCAATACCGATGACTTAAATAGTGCTCTCAATTAAACCAAAATTAATATGCGGCTACGATGAGGCAAAATGAAGTTGCATAGACAATATGTGATCTATTTTCATCTCGTTGTGACTAGTCGGTTATCGAATGAGTCTCTTGTGATGAACATTGCACACTAGCGAAAGTATGGAGTCTTGTTTGATATTGGTGCCAATGCCTTGTGTGATGAGCTTATCATGAACCATGTGTGATGACACCTAGAATTTGCCCCGTTGGTCTGATTGACTAAGTGATGCAATCTCTTGATATGATCTTAGGCAACTTTTAAGAGTGATACTATTTGACATTATACATCTTTTGTGGCCAACCTTGTGAGTGTGTGATATTCGCTTGAACACCCTTTGAGCCTTACCCTTTTTCTTGGAAGGAATTTGATGAAATTGTGACCTTTCTTTATCCATTACCCATAATCCTTATGATTCGTGGTTAGTTTGAATAGCCAACTTAGGCCAAAAGCCTAAGTTGGGGGTGTGGTGAAAAGAGAAGGTAAATCAAGAAGTGCAAAGAAGGCCCCCCTTTGACCCATAGTTTTAAGAAAGATGGAACCCCTCCATATAAATAAAAGAGAGAAAAAGAAAAGAAGAATGAAAAAGAAAAAGAATGAAAAAGTTTGAAATAAAGTTGTGAAAAGGCAAAAGAAATGGGGTATCCAATAGTCCATGGAAAGTAAATAAGGGGATGAATTTTAAGCATGAATGAGAATGATGAAGATAAGGGAAGAAAGTATTGTTCATACCACATTTCATGAGGATAAAAACTACTGATCCTAAATGACCATACCTTTACACTCAGCCCTGTTACAAGCCTTGAAAAGACCTTTTTGATCTTTAGTGAGCTGAAACAAGTGTTGATTGGAAAATAAGGGCAAACCTATAGGTAAAGTCATGCATGTGTTCATCTTTGTGAGTGTGAGTGTATGTGATTCCTGAACTATAAATTGTTGAACCATTGTGTGTCAATATGGAATCATTCTTTGTGTGAGGGTATTTGAGTACCTTTGTTGAGCTTGAACTTCCATTTGAAGCAAGTATTGTGAACTTGAGAATCTTTGAAAATGGTGAGTCACAACTTGAATCTTTGAGTGCACAATTGATCCTTGCATGAGTAAGTTGAGTCTTTTTGTGTTCATTCATGATTGAGTCTTGTGTAGCATTGTTTGAGACATACTTTTTGAACTGTTGAACTTGAGGACAAGCAAAAGTTTAAGTTGGGGGTGTTGATGAGTCCTAGATTTGGACTCATTTAGGGCTTTATTTGAATAGATTTAGTGTCCTTAAATCCTTGTTTTATGCCAATAACTGATGTAAAATCCTTGATTTCCAGGTGTATGGATTGAGGAACAAAGCATGGACACTGTTTTGCAAAAAGAAACAAAGTAAGCTGAAAGAATGATGAAATGAAGGCATGCTGATCACCGAGTCCCTTTGGTGAGTCGCCGAATGGCCACTATCTCGCTTAAAGTTCCAGTGTGCCAAACCTAGAAAGAGAAAATCAATTTGGCGAGAGAAAGAAGCAGTCGGTGTGTTGCCGAGTGGTTCCGCGATGCAGTGTTGGATCGTCCAAAGTTACAGAACTTGAGGATGTTGAAGGCCAAAGTGAAAAGGCAAGGGAACTGACCAAAGGGTGAATCACCGAGCTGATCGGCGATCCCGACTTACTACCCCGAATGGTCCTTCACTGTATATTTTTGGCAACTAGAAATACATTTTCAAACATTAATCTTAGGAACTTTTATCATATTTTTGGAATTAGTTTGGAACTCTGAGTTTTGAGACAAGTTTTCCTTAGTTTTGAAGAATTGAAGTTTTCCATTTTTGCGAAATTAGAAGTGGGTCTTTGAGATTCTTTAATTTGGACCTTTGTAAAGACGAAATTAATCGTACCCAGTTGATAGAAACACAATTTGGTAACAATTTCTATCTTTTTCTGATGTCTAGCTAAAACTCAATTCTTGGGGTGTGATTATGTAATTATGGGTTGATTTAGTTTATGGTTATTGCTAATTGTTAGTTTAAATACTGTTTAGAAGTGATTTCATTCAGTAATTGTGGTTTAATTTAAAGGATTGTAGTTGCAAATGCAATTCTACCTTCGTGTTTTTGGCTTGCTCAAGAGAGAGGTTTTGAAATCAAGATTATTGAATTGATGGTCTATGGGTATTGGGTTGTCATTGGTTCAGCTCGAGAGAGTGAATCCTAAACCCTTTTCCATACAATCAGCTCAAGAGAGTGAATGGACTAAAGGACAGGTTGTTCTTATTTTGTTGCTTGTTGGTGTTCGAGAGAAACAGACTTGATTCAGGGTAAATTGTTTGAGAGAAAATTTATCTCCTCTATAGTCTAGCTTAGTCACTAACATACAACTATTTTCTAACAGTTGCAATCATCCATTTGTCTCAATTAGCCTATAATTGAATCACATCCTAAGAACCCGTCTCATTATTGTTATCGCGTTTTATTTGTTGCTGCTTTAGTTGATAATTTACAACCAAAACACCCCCGGTTATTTGACATTTGTGTCACCTTTTAATTTGAATTATGTTTTTATTTGTAAATATCTATTCCTATGGTTGATTTGAACATATTCATGCTTTTCAATTGATTCTCAAAAACGTACCGCTCCCTGTGGAATTTGACCCAAACTTATTTAGTTGGGAACTGACTAACGATCGTTGACGCTTAGAACTAGATTAAGTGTCTTTGATAGCGTTATTCAATCAGAGGTCTTTGTCTAACACAATTGAGTCCCATTTTATTATGCAATCCCCGTCACCATGATATCTCTTCAACATAGACACATAAAATACCGGATGAACTTCCGATAGGTTAGGAGGTAAAGCCAATCTATAGGCCACTGTCCCTATACATTCAAGAACCTCAAACAGACCATTGTATCATAGACTTAGCTTACCCTTCTTGCCAAATCTCATCACCCCTTTCATGGGTAATACCTTAAGAAGAACATTCTCACCGGTCTGAAATGTCATGTCTCTTACCTTATGGTCTGCATACTTTTTCTTCCAACTCTGGGCTGCTAAAAGCTTAGCTTGAATACTCCTCACCTTATCTTGAGCATCCTTCGTTAAATTGACCCCCAAAGGTTTCACATCTCCAGCCTCGAACCATCCTATGGGTGATCTGCATCCCTTCCCATAGAGTGTTTCGAACGGTGCCATATCTATGCTGGAGTGATAACTATTATTATAAGAGAACTTTCACAATGGTAAGAACTTATCCCAATGCCCTCCAAAATCAATCACACATGCGCTAAACATGTCTTCTAACACTTGTATAGTCCTCTCTGACTGCCCATACATCTGTGGATGGAAAGCGGTACTAAAAGTGAGTTGTATGCCCAATTCATCATGTAATTTCCTCCAAAACATAGATGTGAATTGCGTACCATGATCTGAAATTATAGAAATGGGCACCCCATGCAACCTCACTATCTCCTCACATACACCTTAGCCAATTGTTCAGCATTATAATCTATTCTTACCGGAATAAAATGGGCTAACTTAGTCAATCTGTCAACCACTACCCAAATAAAGTCAAACTTCCACAAAGTCTTGGGAAGACCAACCACGAAATCTATGGCTATCCTTTCCTACTTCCATTCCGGAATTGACATTCTCTGAAGCAAACAAGCAGGCCTTTGGTGTTCATACTTTACTTGTTGGCAATTTTGGCACTTAGCCACAAACTCCACTATATCCTTCTTCATGCCCGGCCACCAATAATTTCACTTCAAATCTCAGTACATCTTGGCCACACTCGAATGAATGGAATATCGCGAACCATGGGATTCTGTCAACAATTTCTGAATCAAGTCATCAACTCAAGGAACATAAATCCTTCCTTTGATACTGAGCACACCTTCCGCATCAAGAGTGGTCTCTTGTGCCTTACCAATCACAGTCTTCTTCTTAAGTTCATTCAAATTTTCATCCTTAAATTGTTTGGCCTTGATCTCTTCAATAAATGTGGCCCTAACTTCAATGCTAGCTAGCACCGTACCTTTCTCTAAGATGCCCAACTATATGAACTTAGACTCAAAGGTCTGAATTTCCTTATCCAAGGGTCACCTAGTTACACTCAAGCAAGTCAAACTACCCATACTCACCGCTTTTCGACTCAAAGAGTCTGCCACTACATTAGCCTTACCCGGATGGTATTGAATAGTGACATCATAATCCATAAGTAACTCCATCCACCTTCTCTGTCTCAAATTCAGATCCTTTTGAGTGAACACATGCTGCAAACTACGATGATCAGTAAACACTTCACACTTGACACCATAGAGGTAATGCCGCCATATCTGAAGAGCAAAAACTACCGCTACCAACTCCAAATCATGTGTTGGATAATTCCTCTCATGCACCTACAACTGTCGCGATGCATAGGCTATAACATTCTTATCCTGCATTAACACAACACCCAAACCAGAATGGAAGCGTCACAATAAACTATAAAATCTTTACCTTCAACCGATAGTGCTAGGATAGGTGTTGTGGTCAAGAGAGTCTTGAGCTTTCAAAAGCTATCGTCACATTTTTCTATCCATTCAAAGGGCACCTCCTTTTTGGTCAAATTTGTCATGTGAATGGCGATAGAAGCAAAGTTCTTCACAAATCGACGATAGTAGCTAGCGAGCCCTACAAAACTCCTACCTTCCGTCACAAGGCTAGGCCGAACCCAATTCTGAACCGCGACAATCTTTTGGGGATATACCATTACCCTTTATTTTGAAACTACATGCCCCAAAAATGCAACCGAAGTTAACCAAAATTCACACTTAGCAAATTTTGCATACAACCTTTGTTTCCCAAGAACACCTAGAACACTACGACGATAGTCGACATGCTTTTCCTCACTTTTCGAATAGACCAAAATATCATCAATAAAGACTACGATGAATGAATCAAGAAATGCCTTGAACACACCATTCATTAAACTCATAAAAGTTGCAGGCGCATTAGTTAACCCAAATGACATAACTAGAAACTCATAGTGCCCATAGCATGTTCTAAACGCCGTCTTGGGCACATCCACAGGCCTAATTTTCAACTGATGGTAGCCACGCCTTAGATCAATCTTAGAGAAAATTGATGCACCTTGCAATTGGTCAAAAAGATCATCTATTGTAGGCAATGGATACTTATTCTGAATGGTGGCCCTATTCAATTACCAATAATCTAAACACATCCTCATACTCCCATTCTTTTTCTTAACAAACAAGATAGGAGAACCCCACGGGGAAGCACTAGGATGAATAAATCCTTTATCTAGAAGCTCTTGGATTTGAGCCTTAAGCTCTCTTAATTCCACCGGAGCCATGTGATATGGAGGGATGAAATGGGACGAGTACCAGATTCCAAATCAATGCAGAAATCTATATCTTTATCAGGAAGTGTACCAGGCATATCAGTAGGAAACACTTTTCTAAATTCTGACACCACAGGAATAGAGTCAATAGATGGAGACTCAACCTCAACATCCCAAATATGAGCCAAGTATGCCAAACAACCCTACCAGTTTCCTAGCCCGAATGGAGGATATGATCTTAACTTGCTTAGGCTTGTACACCCCTTCCCACTCTAATTTTTCGCTTCTCGAAATTTCTAGAGTCACAGACTTAGTATTACAATTAAGCACAACATAATAGGGGCACAACAAAGTCATGCCTAAGATTATATCAAAGTCAGTCATATCCAAAATCACCAAATCAGCTCAAGTCTGAAAACCATAAAAAAATAGGACAAGCACGATAGACATGTGTGACTATGACAGACTTCCCAACTACGGCAGAAACATGGATGGGGGCATCAAGTATATAACAAATCATAGCAAATGCTGAGGCAAATCACACAAATACATAAGAATAAGTAGACTCCAGATCAAATAACACATTAGCCATCCGACCACAGACAACAATAGTACCTGTGATCACTACGTCAGGCGCCTCTGCCTCGTTCTTGCTTGGAAAGACGTAAAACTAAGCTTTATCATCATGACGGTTGACTTCCCTACCTGGCTGAACCGTACCCCTGCCTGCGTTACCATTTCCCCTACCTTCGCAGCCTCTCTGATTTATTCCTCGCCCACCTTGTGGACGTCATCGACTATTATTACCATTTCCCACGGGTACCACTGCTCCAGACTATTGATGTGTGAAATCCATCACGCATGGGTGGGAACAATCTCTCCTCATATGCCCAAGTTCTCCACAATTATAGCAAGTACGATCAAAAGATGGCCTGCTGCCCGTCAAAGGCGCTACTCTCTAGCTATCCTGAATAAAATTATGAGGTGGAGTTCCCGAGTAATTACCCATAGAGGCGGGCATAGCAGACTGAATAGGCCTGGTTGCAAGTGTTGGCCTCCTTGACCCTCTAGAGTAGGAACCTTGAAAGTTACCCGAGTTCTTGGTCCTCTTAGCCAATGCCTTAGCCTCACCGTCTTGACTCACCCCCTCCACTTTCTTCACAAAATCTGTTACCTCATTTAAGCTTTTTCCTGAAGTGGTCATATGAACAGACAATACTTGCAATTCAGAATTTTGTCCCTTAATAAATAAACGGATCCTCTCTTCCTCAGTAGTCACCAACTGCGTAGCATATCTAGACAAGGCATAGAACTTGGCCTCACAAGCAGCCACATACATACCATCTTGCTCCAAAGCCATGAAATCATCCTTCTTACGATCTCTCAAAGTCTGAGGCACATATTTCTCTAAGAACAAGGCATGAAACTGGGTCCAAGTGAGTGGGGGTAAAACTGAAGATCTGCATTCCATATAAGCTTTGCACCACTACTTAGCCTCACCTTGAAGCTGAAAAGTCACAAACTCTACCCCATGTTGATGGACAATTCCCAACTTATAAAGCCACTCATAATAATATAAGATGAACTCATATACATCCTCACTCTCGGAACCATGGAACATAGGCGGTTTCAACTTCAAGAACCTAGTCAACATTTCATGCTCATTACCAGTCATAACAGGACCCAACAAGGGATGGAAGAAAGCATCATTACCTCCAATTCCACCCACCTTGGGGACAATAATGGAAATAGGAGGATTGGTGGGAGCTTGAGTTGCTTGAACAAAGGGAAGCACTCCAGGACCAACCAACCCTTTCAAGAATTACATGATCTATTGAGCTAACACTGGGTTTATGGGAGGAATACATGTTGTCTCAGCCTAAACCACTTCCTCTTGTCCCATGTTCTCCTCATTCTCAACCTCGATATTCTTCTCTACCTCTTCATGATTCCCATGAGGAGCCTCATTCTTGGGAGCATTTTCAACCGATGCTCCATCCCTAGTAAGCGCCACTCTTTCTTGGCCTCTACCTCTAACCCTTCCTCTACCCCTGCCTTGACCGTGACCTCTCGTTGTAGATTCCTCAGTTGGAGCATTGACAGGAGATACAAACCTGACGCCGTTGAATCTAGTGTTAACCATATGCGGATAGAAGAGTGAAGGAGGTTAGATACCAATTGGAATCAAGTCATAGCACGAAAAAAAACAAGAGAAAACAGAGAGATTTCCTAAAGTCCTATAGCCTATCGAAGAAAAGTACAGACGTCTCCAAACCGTTCCGCAAGACTCTACTAGAGTCGTTTTGGTACATCAAGATCAACGAACTTAGGATTTGATACCAACTTTGTCACGACCTAGACCATCGTAATTGGCACCCACACTAACCCTCTGGTGGAGAACCATTTATACTAATTAGCTAACCAACTTAATCAAAATACTAAGACATTTAAGGTTACGGAAGCAAGTTTAAATGATAAAGGAAAGAAATAGAGTTCCCATAAACTCCAACAAAAGTTTAACAACAAAAACTAACATTGCGGAAGTAATGCCTAGAACATGAAAGTCAATATACCAAAACATCTAAAGTTCAACCATAAGTCTAAACAAGAAGGGGTACAACCCCCAACTAACATAAAACTAACTAAAGAACTAGTATAAGTCCGAAATGTGGACATAAATAGAAAAAAGAACTCATGGAAGCCCGGAAGAACTGACTCACCCTTGAATTTGAACGATCACTGATCCTCTAAGCGAGGTCTGTCAATAGCCCCGCCTGAAGATTCCTTATACTAAACAACGAAAGAGAAAGTGTAGTATCAGTACACAACCACAATGTACTGGTAGGATCACACGGCTATCCCACTAAGTGCAACATACAAAAGTCATTACAACATAATAATAACATGCATACACCGAACATATACATTATCATCATCATTTACGAAAAAACATACAATTCACATTTCTCAATTACACAGTTACGACAAGTCAATGGTCCTCTCATGGAACCCAAACCCAAACTCTTAGCATACCGAAACGTGGTACTCGATCAATGTTTATACTGGAACGTGGCAACCGACCCCTTATTTATACCAAAACGTGGCAACCGATCCAAGTTAGTGTGTCGGAATGCAAAACCCGATCAATAAGCCACAACCACAGTCACAAGTACATTCTCATAATCATACAATAAAGTCATGAGTCATGACATTCATCATTCATCTATCTCATTTACAACTAGTGTGATCAATAACGCAACATTCACATACATACACGTATTACAATGAAGCAACAACAAACATATATCACACAATCATGAAATCACAACCATCACCCACCTTGAAAAAAGCTTGAATCCCCTAAGAAACTTGACTCGAAGCCTTTTCGGATTTGTTCCGCTTGTTCTTGGTCTACAAATAATTAATATAGCACGGGAATCAATAAACAATAATTAAATTACCCGAATTACCAACAATTCTATCAACCCTATATCAAACCCATGATCCTAATATCCAAATTAAGGATATTCCCACCATAATATCCAGATCAAAACCCTCTCTCATTGATAATTACCCTCTAGATTACGTTTTACGGATTAAAAAATGGATTCGGGGAGTGAAAATCTTACCTTTAGCCTCAAGAATGGTGGAAAACTATCAAGAAAACACCTTGGTTCATTCTTTATTTCTCAAGTTCGTAAATTGTAGAATAAAATGTTTTTGGGATTTATTTCCGAATTTAAGTTGCGACTGCCCCGCTATGGCGGCACTCACCCTACTACAGCGGCCCCGCCCTTGCGGGAAAATCCCATCTTAGCGGCTTCCACGGACCCAATGAGAAAAATTAATAATTCCAAGGCCCCCATTTCACAACACACCTTCAACCAATGACACTCAGAAACTACTCGTTCGCGCTACGATCAATTTCGGGAGTTCTACTCGCCCGAATTCAATTCCGTAAAGTCGTACGGGTTCTTTAACGTCTTAGCTATCTACTCAAGTGATAAAATTCATAATTTGATCACCCAATTGTTACCAAATTTCCCTAGACTTTACTAACTCAGTTTTCGTCCAAATCTGGACTAGGTTGGAAAATTCCAAGTTACTACGAAAAAGTTTTCCGGCCCAAAATTTTTCCCCGTTGGCTTTTCTATAACGACGGAAACTGGTCGTTACAGTATAAAGTTTTGATTAACGTAAATTTATAATTTCATTTGCTTCAAACATAACTTGTGACTCTTTTGTACATAATTGTCTCTTCTCTTGTTTTTTTATTTTTGGCCGCTTAGTTCCTCAAAAATGTCTAAATATAATTTTTTCCCCCCATGAATTTCTAGTATAAATACTTCATTACAAGTTTTAAATAACTCTAAAATCTACACAATAATGTCTTGAGTCTCTTGAGTTTTTCATCTTTATTATAACTAGTATACGTGCCCGCGCGTTGCACATATGATTTAAGTGTAATAAATTTATAATTAAAAAATAACTAATAAAATATAGTATTATGAACCTATTATTATTTAATTTATTAGAATAGTAAAATAATGATAAAATTATTAACATATTTATTGGAGCACTTTAAATTAATATTATTTGTGCACAGTTTATTTTATT